>JAFFZH010015961.1:54139-71226 GCA_018420115.1 Euura saliciscinereae
TTCGATAATTCGATGAATCGAATGATCGAAACTGTCGATAAATCGATGAGTTGATAAAAAAAATTGATCGAATTTGTCGATAATTCGATTAATCGCATCAAAAATTCATATAAATTCTCGATTATTCGATCAATCGATGGATCAAATGATCGAAATTGTCGATAATTCGATTAATCGAAGAAATAATTAATCAAACTTCTGTTTAATTCGATTAATTGCTTAAAAAATTAATCGAAAATGTTGATTGATCGATTATTCGCACTTCCTTGGTTTAAAACCGTTTTTTTTTTTTCAATGTCCTCAAACTTGAATTTACTCTCCTAAATTAGCTGAATCAAATTTCGGCTCTAATATTCGCGCTCATCGAGTGAAATTATATAAGTTGAAAAATAAAAAAAATAAAAAAACAAAAAAAAAAATACACTCTGGGCGCGGGATTCTGGTTTTATATCGCTACCTATTATTTCTAAACATTTTAGAATCATGGTACAGGAGCTCTTGTTGTTTCTGCCATGTTGGATTTCCTAACTTTCGCGCTCTGTGTACCATACAGCGAAACAACAGACGGCAAACACTTTGATAATTTGCTGGAAATGGTCGCCGCAAGGGGCAGATCTTTATTCCGTCTATTTCAACATCCTTCGCTAGCCGTCGTCAAAGGAGCAGGACTCGTTATGAGAGCCATTATCGAAGAAGGGGCACCTGAAATTGCCGCTAAGATGCAAGAACTTGCATTAGCCGAAGGTGCTCTACCTAGGCATTTATTGAACAGTTTATTCACACTCGGAAGCGACGGAAGGCTCCTAACTCACAGACAATTATGCAGACATTTAGTCGGTCTATGGGTTACGGGCCATCCCACTGCCATGGGATTGTTAAAAAGAATAATGGTAAATATTCGATTGATTGATGAGAGACGGGAAAAAATTTGTCTTCTTGATACCTTTTTATCGTCATTTGTAGCCAGTCGGTCTGCTGAACTATCTCGATTCCGAAGAACAGGTTCCCGACTCGTTTCTCGAAGAGGAGAGATTGAACAATCGGGATAATCTGAAAATCGCTATCGATCATGCTTCGAAGAATAGAAAGAGTCCTCAATGGATAGCGATAGAGCGTCAGATGCGGGTGGTAGAGAAACACTTGGAGAACGCCCTCCAGCACTGGGGAGCGAGGGTGGGAATCGAACGGCGAGAAAAGATCAAGGAGAGACCGATAGTCCTGAGGAAACGTAGGGAGAGAATAAAGTCTGAGGCTAATTGGAAACTATTCTATTACAAATTCAACCAAAATCATTCGCTGCCGAATCTTATATGGAATCATAAAACTAGAGAAGAACTTCGCACGGCTTTGGAAAATGAAATCAGAGCCTTCGGCTCTGACAAGGATCTATCAGGCGGTACTCTGATCGCCTGGAATCACAGGGAATTTGAAGTACAGTATCAATCTTTGTCCGATGAAGTCAAAATCGGGGATTATTACCTGAGATTGTTGCTAGAGAAGGAGGACAGCCCCGACAGTCCGATAAGAAAGTCGTGAGTTGAAGTCTGGCCTTTTTTTGAGAGAGGCCTTTCTTTGATTTATGAGAGAGTCACTTTTATCTCGCTCTTAATCTTTCAGATACGAATTCTTCAACGACTTGTACCACAGATTTTTATTGACTACAAAAATTGAAATGAAGTGCCTTTGCCTCCAAGCAATGACCATAGTCTACGGTCGATATTACGAAGACATAGGTCCGTTTTCGGACACAAAATACATCGTCGGGATGCTCGAACGATGCACGGACATCATGGAGCGGGACCGTTTGGTCATGTTTATAAACAAGCTGATACTTCACAGACGAAACGTTAAGGACATAATGGACCAGAACGGGGTCAGGACTCTGGTCGATCTCCTGACCCTCGCCCACCTCCACACGTCCAGAGCCGTAGTACCGACTCAGACCAACGTGATAGAGGCCGGTCCGGACCAGGAGAGGATAATGGAGAAGGAGTGGTACTACAACGACGGGGATCAGAGGAAGGGACCGATATGCATAAACGAGTTGAAAAAATTATACCTCGCTAACAAAGTGACCAACAAGACCAAGGTCTGGGCTCAGGGACTCGACGGGTGGAGGATGATCATGCAAGTCCCGCAGCTAAAGTGGACTCTGGTCGCTAAGGGCAGCCCGGTCATCAACGAGAGCGAACTTGCCACTCTGATCCTCAACATTCTCATACAAATGTGTGAATATTTCCCGAGCCGAGACGCGGACAACGCGGTAATCAGGCCGCTTCCGCGCGTCAAAAGACTGCTTTCCGATCCTCAGTGCCTCCCGCACGTCGTACAACTGCTTTTGACCTTCGACCCTGTCCTGGTGGAGAGAGTATCGACTCTGCTCTGCGAGGTGATGAAGGACAATCCGGATGTTTCTAAGATTTATTTGTCTGGAATATTCTTCTTTATCCTGATGTACACGGGGTCGAATGTCCTGCCGGTCGCTAGATTCTTGCAGCTGACGCACACCAAGCAGGCGTTCAGAGGCGACGAAGTAAGTATTCGATGTTTGAAGATAAGGAGGGAGGCTTGAATGTTTTTTATTTTCAGAACACGACGTCGGACATCATGCAGCGAAGCATACTCGGGCAGCTCTTGCCAGACGCGATGGTCAGCTACCTGGAGAATCACGGTGCTGAAAAATTCGCGCAGATATTCCTGGGAGACTTCGACACGCCCGAGGCAATATGGAACGCGGAAATGCGGAGGATGTTGATCGAGAAAGTCGCGGCGCACATCGCTGACTTTTCTCCAAGACTCAGGAGCCACACTTTGGCTCGTTATCAGTACATCCCTATCCCGGCGATCAGATATCCGCAACTTGAGAACGAACTATTCTGCCAGATATTCTATCTCCGTCATCTTTGCGATACGACTAAGTTCCCGCAGTGGCCGATACCGGAGCCTGTAAGGATATTTGACCTATAATTCAGTCGTCAAGATCGATATTCTCGCGTTTTTTCAGGTGAAACTGTTGAAAGATGTTCTGGACGCGTGGAAAAAGGAAGTGGAAAAGAAGCCACCTCTCATGACGGTCGACGACGCTTACAGAGTCTTGGGATTAGCCGGAGGAAAACAACACAACGAAGCCACTGTTAGAAAGTCTTATTACAAACTGGCGCAGATGTATCATCCGGATAAAAATCCTGAAGGAAGGGTGAGGATGGATTAAAAAAAAGTCTTTTCCTGTCCTCTGGGCGAGAAGTTGATCGATTTAAAATTGTTTTCTTATTCTTCAGGACAAATTCGAGGCCGTGAACCAGGCTTACGAATTCCTCTGTAGCCGCAGCTGCTGGACTTCGGACGGTCCGAACCCGGACAACATAGTCCTGATCCTGAGAACGCAGAGCATCTTGTTCCACCGATACGCGGAGGAACTTCAGCCGTACAAATACGCCGGTTATCCGCAGTTGATAAAGACCATAAAACTGGAGACCGATGACGAGCAGCTGTTCTCAAAGTCCGCGCCTCTCCTCGCCGCTGCGAGCGAACTCGCCTACCACACCGTTCACTGCTCCGCTCTGAACGCCGAGGAGCTCAGACGCGAAGGAGGCCTCGAGGTCTTGCTCGAAGCTTACACCAGGTGTGTTTCGGTGCTGAACAATTCTAGCAAGCCGAACGACGTCGCAGTTCAAGTATGCACGCATATCACACGCTGCTTCGCGGTGGCCGGACTCTTCAGAGGGTGCAGAGACAAGATGGTGGAGCTTCCGCAGCTCGTCAAGGACCTCTGCAGGCTTTTATACTTCAAGGTATCGATTCATCTCATTCATAAAATGACTAGATTCTAATTTTTCTTCTGTTACAGCATTTAACGAAGTTATGCTCCGTGGCAACCGAGTGTATTTCGTCTCTGGCCACGGACAGCGTTCTGCAAATGCAGTTGCTCCAGTCCGGCGCTCTCTGGCACTTGCTGCTATTCATGTTCAACTACGATTACACCTTGGAGGAGGGAGGCGTGGAGAGAAACCAGAACGAGAATCGTCAGGAAGTCGCTAACAATCTGGCAAAGCTTGCGGTGAAGGCTTGCGCCAGACTCGGAGGCTACATGAGCGGGGATGACGAATCTCCGGTCAATCCTGTGACCGTGGCGGCGCTGGAGAGTTCTCTGACTCCGTATCTGGCACGCCAGCTGAGCAAAGACAAGCCCGAGGAGATCCTGAAGATCCTGAACTCTAACAGCTCGAACCCCTACCTCATCTGGGACAACGGAACCCGGGCAGAACTGAACGAATATTTAGAATCAAAGAGGCAAGAGAAGCTCGGGGGCAACGGAGACTTTGAACACGATTTTATAGAGCTCAAGTACACGGCGCACAGCAACGAACTAGTTATCGGAGAAATATTCGTCAAGATTTACAACGAACAACCGACATTCCCTATAGAGAATCCGAAAGGCTTTACGATAGACCTTCTCGACTTCCTCACCAAGTCGGCGGCGTATTTGGCTTCCCTGGGCGCCGCGCCGCTCTCTAAGAAGGATCAAGAGAAGCTCAGGCACATAGTCATGTCTCTAGAGGCTCTTAAAAATGTGATAAAGAACAATCCTGGAGTAGAAATGCAGTGCATCGGCCACTTCAGGCTCCTGTTCGGACTACTCAGCTGCAGCGGCTTCAAACCGATCCAAAAAGGCGCCCTGGAAGTCATCAACAACGTTACCAAAAATCAAGAATGCGTCAACGACATCGCGGCTAACGAAGTAGTCGCGCATTTACTTCTGTGCTTGCACAGTCTCGCAGAGTGCCAACTCCTCACTCTAGAAACTTTGTACGCTTTGATGAGCACGACGAAAATCGTCAAAGACGCGTTGACCAAAGGTAGAATCTCCTCGTTGGCCCGATCGACGATGTTGATGACCCGATTCTCTCGATTTCAGGCGCTGTGATATACGTTCTCGATCTATTCTGCAACTCGAACAACACCCAGATTCGAGAGGCGGCTGCGGATCTGCTGGCTAAAATGTCTTCGGACAAGCTCGCGGGGCCCAAAGTCAAGCTGGATCTCTCTAAATTCTTGCCGAGGCTGTTCAGCGAGGCTATTCGCGATGCTCCTAAGCAGTGCGTTCACATGTTCGAATCGAGGCACGAGAATCCCGAACTGATTTGGGACGACGACGCCAAGGCCAGAGTCTCCAGGATGGTTTCAGAACTGAAAGAAGAGTAATTGGAGCGATATTCACTCTCTCGACGACTCGATTATTCGTTCTAAATAATTATTCTCCTCTGTCCAGCCACTACGCAGCTCAGAGACTCAATCCGAACACGCCTCTCAAGCTACCGGAGCTTCAGAACAACATAGACGTCGCGACCAATGAGCCAGTCGTCGCTGGAGTTTACCTGAGACTCTTCATAGCCAGTCCGACGTGGGCGCTGAGAAAGCCAAAGGAGTTTTTGAGCGAGTTGATGGACACGACTCTGACGCTGATGTCTAAGGATAAAAACGACGTTAGTTTTCTTTCGATAGTCGATCGAAGCTTCGAGCTTTACTGATTCTATGATTTATTCCTTCAGATGGACATGTTGGAGTTGGCGGCGCAAGCTCTCGTCTGTTTGCTGCAAGCTCAGCCGTCTTTGGCCGATCAGATACCGTCTCTGGGCCACATACCGAGATTATGTCGTCAAATGTCGATAGCCAACAGTCAACCGGCAGTTTACAAAGCTGCGATACTGATTCTGCACCAGCTGGCTGCTAGCGAGGTAGAATTAATCGGTTTTCGACAGAAGCCGGACCGAATAATGACGAATCAACTGGTTTCAGATATGCGTAACGTCGATAAGTCAAACGGAGTGCATCAGCCCTCTGAAATTCGCTATGCAATCGAGGAGAGACATGATTGCGATAGCTTGCGAGGCTTTGAATAGACTGTTTTCGACCAACGAAGACAGATTAGTGAAGCAGGTCTGTGTTACTTCGCTTCGTCGGGGTATTTAGCTATCTGGACAATCTGGAAAACCGAAAATCTTCCCATTTCAATTAAATTATGGCGTTTTAACGTTTAAATTTTTCGATTCCGATTCCGGTTTCCCGGTTTGAACTCTTCTTCATCGATAAATTGAAGCCAAAAATTGCCTACTTTGAATCAGAAAAATATAACAATCATTAAATCATCGTCAATTGGAATTATTCGAAAATTGTCTTGCTTAGGTGAATTGAGTTCAAGTATTCCTAGAATAATCGATATTTTCAATTTTCTCCGTCTTTCCCGCAGGCCTTGGATGCACAGATGGTACCGTACCTCCTGACGCTCCTCGAGGGTAGATTAGACTCGATCGACAACCCAGGCACGACAAAAGCGCAGATAGTAAAGGCGTTGAAAGCGATGAGCCGGAGTCTGTTGTTGGGTGAAAAGGTGAACGCGATATTGGAGAAGTCCTCGGTGTGGGCGGAGTACAAAGACCAGATGCACGATCTGTTCATTTCGAACACACCCACGGCCGGCTATCTGACTGGTATTAACGCTTCTTCTATAAATTCACGAGAAAAATTGTATCCACAGAGTTTCATTCGTCGATTTTTTTATTTCCAGCTGGAGTTCCGGTGTCTGCCGGCTACCTCACCGCAGGACCGAGCACCACGCTCCCAACCGGACCCCCGCCGGTTGACAAGGAGGACAATGTGATCAACAGAAACGACAACATTTGATACTATTCGTAGAATAATTAATCGAAAATATTCTTACGGGAGATAAATAAGGCCGAACAATAGCTGGTTTATTGTTGGCAATCGGTGTATAGTCTATCGCGTGATCAATCGGCTCGTTTTCGACGAACTGAAACCGATTGAAATGAAAATACGACTTAAAAAAAGCAAAAAGAAAAATCGTAATACCATACTATATCATCGTTATATACCATAAGAGATCGAGACATCTTTAATTATTAATATAAGTGACAACTTTTTATATAGTATATATATACATACACGAGGGTGTATTCGTCGCTAAGGAATAAGTAAAAATGAAGCTATCTATCAGTTTGTTGCATCGTTAATGCTTCAATTTTGTTTCTCTTTCATTTATTTTACTCTAAATCTTTTTTCATCCCCGGTGTAACGATATCTTATCTTGATACCGTTGTTCTCTCTTTACTTTTCTTTCTTTCAAATGTATTTTTTTAACTATACGAGAATATGTGAATGAAAAAATGAAACATTTCATTGTACTTATAGCAATAGACTTTTGGTACTGCGTACAATTCTAACGGATTAAAGGTAAAACGTTGCCCTTTTCTTTCGACGAGTGGAAATTGAGTTCCTAAAAGCAAGAAAAAAAGATTTCACCACTCTAATTAATTAATATCGCTAAATGTGTACAATGATTAGAACAAAAAAAAAAAACAGTGTCATAGAAAGAAATGAAGATTCTACTTATGATTTAGTAGATCATAATTCGTTGATCTGTTGATTAAACGCATTATTACATTCCGTTTATATATTTTTACAGACGATTTAATTTTCTTTTTGGTTCCGCTAATTGAAGAAAATAGGTAGTCAGCTAAGTCGGAATTATATCCAGTAATCTTCTGCTTCATTCGTTTTTTCGTACTCTTGGATTAGCTCTGTGATGACCTTTTTAGTTTCAATATCAGATGATGATTATCTGTGGTTTGATGAATAAAAACCAGTGTCTATATATTGTTTTCACATTTCTCATGCCATTTATTTGATTTTTTTTTTGTTTTTCTGAAATTAAATTATGTTATCAAACGATCAACGTGATATTTAAACCTGAAATAAAAAAACAATTTATTATCTAAAATATACTTTATGATTAGATATACATATTTGATGATTTTATATTATACATATATGCTATAGTGGGCACTGAGTGGCCTACGATCGCTATATTAGTCCACGCACCATATTAATTGTATATTAATCAATTAATTAAGTATAATAATGCCTTATTCATTCTCACGTATTAAGTTCAGTTCTTCTTTATATTTTTTTTCTTATCTTATGGATTTATTTCCTACAAAAAAAAAATGTATATAATTATATAATAAAATCACAGATTGTATATGTATAAAAATAACAAAAAAGAAAAAAACGAAAAAAAACCATTTCCAAAATATACAATTTTGCAAATACGTGGTAATTACCAAACTATCATAATTGATTATATTTTTCTTTACAGGAAAAGGACATTTTTATTATTTGTCCGCGTAAGTTCTTCCGCGTTAATCTTTAGATAACAGAATCGTGGTGAACATGTGAGCAATTCTGAAAATGTTTGCAAACATTCTATCGATGTCCTTGAAGGCAATCATCGATATCATTTCCATGACTTGATGAAAAGAATACAAATAAAAAAGATGGCCAGCATAAAATTAGGGTGGTACAAGTTCACATCACAAGAGAAGAAATGTATTCAGATTCAACACGGCGATCGTTCCAAAGATGATACCAGTACTTCACTAATTCTCTCCCGAGGGGTTAACCACTCGTCGATCGACCGTACACCTGACTTCAAGACTTCAAGACTTCATGAAGTCAACTGACTTCAACTGACTGCAACTGACTTCAAGTGACTTCAGCTGACTTCAAGTGACTTCATCTGACTTCAAGTGACTTCAGCTGACTTCAAGTGACTTCAGCTGACTTCAGCTGACTTCAATTGACTTCGGCTGACTTCAAGTGACTTCAATCGACTTCCGCTGACTTCAAGTGACTTCAACTGACTTCGGTTGACTTCAAGTGACTTCAGCTGACTTCGGCTGACTTCAAGTGACTTCAGCTGACTTCAGCTGACTTCAATTGACTTCGACTGACTTCAAGTGACTTCAATCGACTTCCGCTGACTTCAAGTGACTTCAACTGACTTCGGTTGACTTCAAGTGACTTCAGCTGACTTCGGCTGACTTCAAGTGACTTCAACTGACTTCAAGTGACTTCAGCTGACTTCAAGTGACTTTAGCTGACTTCAAGTGACTTTAGCTGACTTCAATCGATTTCGAATGACTTCAAGTGACTGCAGCTGAGTTCAAGTGACTTCAGCTGACTTCGAATGACTTCGAGTGACTTCAGCTGACTTCAAGTGACTTTAGCTGACTTCAATCGACTTCAGCTGACTTCGGCTGACTTCAATTGACTTCAGCTGACTTCGGCTGACTTCAGATGACTTTAAGTCGCTTCGGCTGACTTCAGATGACTTTAAGTCGCTTCGGCTGACTTCAATTGACTCCAGCTGACTGCAGCTGACTTGAACGGCCTCAAAATGAAAGTCACTACAAATCGTGAATGGATGTTCAGCAGCTCGTTCAGCAGTAAAAATAACTTATTTGAAATGACGATATCATTCACACTTATTGGTCACAAAGACGTGAAATCTATTTTGAATGTAAAGTGTGTTCACTTTGTGGGTTTAGAGGTACATAGGTATATTACATATTTGGGTAATTTGACAATATTTTATGGAGAAAAAAAATTAAATTCATTCATTACAAATATCATTTTAATCCTTTTATTCATAAATTACATTGAAGCTCTTACCGAGGCTCCTACCGAGCCTCTTACCACACAATATTCTACTTATACGTAAGTGAAAAAATAACATATACATTTTAATTAAGATAACCAACAATAACACAGGTTAAGGGCACCAAAAGGTTTCAGCTCGAGTTTCAGCGGCTGAAAGTGGGGGAAAAATTTGAATGTCATGTCATGTGAAAACTGAAATAATATCCTCGATAATATCCTCGATAATATCTGATATTGCCGAGAATATAGACGATTGAAATGGGGCCTGTGACTCGCTCTCATTGACCACTGGCCACTCTGGCTTGTGAATATGATAGAATTTTTCGATTTTCCCCAACGCCGTATTATTTGGAAGCCCTAAAACCCCTTTGGCGGAACTTGGGATAAACTTTTTGTTTTATATATAAAGTTACAATAATCTATGAGTAATCTTATCGACAACTTCGCGGCTATATTGAGGACCGTTATTTTCGAATAGAGGACGAGGAAGCGTGCATAAATACCCTTCAATATTGCGGTAATAAGTCTGCCCCGTGTGGATAACCAACTTATTTGATTCAAGTCGGAACCACGGAGAAGACAAACACATGATGCCCTTAGGATTTTTGACCGGAGCTTTTACAGGTGCACTTTCGGCGGAATACTCAAGTTTTCTGCCTTTCCCAGAACCGTAGACAAATGCGAGAATCCGACCAATGAATACCTCACCCCTTCTTTCACCAATAAACGCACACCATTGACCAATAAGAATTTCTTTAGACTGCACAACATTCGTTGAAGAATATTCATCTGAATCTCGATCTGAATCATGGGAATATTTTTCTCCAACTTTGCGCGATTCCTGACTAGAGACTGTTAATGCGCCTTTAACTCTATGTAATCGGTCACTACTCAATTTATTGTAGCCACTAGAATGGATCCAGCACAGTGTACTTTTTCTTATTATCACTCTTCGGCCCTTTGGATCAGTGTAATAAACAAAAGGTCCGTCAGGTGCAATTTCTACATCTCCCTCCGAATTTATCGGCGCGCATGTGTGCAACAGAGACAGATCTTCGACAGTCTCAATGTCTGGTTCACTCGCCAATTCAACACTATTCTCATGTTCGTCTTCTTCGTCAGAATCATCATCTTGGAAATTTATTGCTTTTAAAGATGATGGTATATTATCAAATATTTGAGGCACTATTCCAAGAGAAGTGACAATATCTCTTGCATCGCATCGGGCTTGAACAATAGTTGTCAAAATTTCAGTTTCAGTCGGTAAGTCCATGTCAGCCAAAATTTCCCGTTGTTTCATTGTACATTGAGTCCGTCTTTCTTCCCGTGGAAAAGAGTAGTTCTGTCCGAGATCTTGTGTCACCTGGGACTGAAATTGAATTCTTTGAACCCGATGAGTAAATTCGAGTATACTAAAGTTTATCATAGTAGAATGTGTAGAAGTCAAAGATCTGGCGCACCGGAAAAATTGCTCACACGGCTGGCTACTAAACAACCATGGTACGAAGAGTTCTGGAGATTGCTGAGTCCTGAACAAGTTGACGGCAGCTACAATAGCATGGGCATTGAGCTCTATACAAGAATAAGCATTACTAGTAATGAAGTTTCGTGTAACGCTATAGTTGTTATCCAGAAGCCACCGTCGCCAGAGGCGCAAGAAGAAAAGGCTCTTCCAAATTAGATAAATTCGTTCGATCGCAGCAATGTCTTTATCCAAATACGAATCGAGAATGTCTTTCACCATTTGTAGATAAACGACAGTGCCTTCAGTGGATGGAATTTTACGCAGAAGGTCAATGACTCGGGGGTGGCAAATTTTCTGAACTGCTCGAAAGTTCATCTTGTCAGCTCTATTCAGATCGGACATAGTTAGAGCGTGCTCTTCCTTAGCTATTTCATCAATTATTATTCGAAGGTGGGTTGGCGATGCTACAAAATTTCCAAGTGGTAAGAGAATTGAGGGTTTTAGAAATACAGTACGTAGTTTTGTGCCAATATGTGTCGTATCTTGGATATAAAACTGTGATTGCTGTAAAGATTGAATAAACCAACCATTCCAGTCGCTCGGCAAAAGTGGCGTTTGCGGGATGGATTGATGTACCATTGCTTTTAATAAACGTGTGTCGCCATCCGAAGAAAAACCCACTAAAGTTATTCCCTCAAGCGCAGCTTGTTTTTTCATCCAAGCCCACCTTCGAATTACGTCGGTGGCCGTGAATCGGCTGTCGGTTCCGAAAAATGCTAAGCAAAATGGAACAACACCTTCCTGGAGAGGTTGAGCCAATATTACGTATGCATAGTTTGCAGTAATACTAGTTTGGAAATATTGAGATGGTATTATTGGCACACAAACTAATGACGCACAGTAGTCATGGCGCACCGAAATTTGACACACGGTGCAATGGCACACTGAAAAATGACGCACAGAAAATTGACACACCAATCCAAGTGGCGCACGCTACTTCGACACACGAGACATATGACACACAAAACTTGAAGTCAAATTTCAGGCTTAATTTTCCCGATGCGTGACATTTCGGCGCACGAGAAAAGTGTCGCACGACATTTGGGCACACGAGAAAAGTGACGCACGACATTTGGGCACACGAGAAAAGTGACATACGACATTTCGGCACACGGTACAAACATCCCACAAAATACTCGCACATTGAAGGTGTCTGAGACAATGAAAATTTGGCTGGTCTAACTTTTTCGAACCCTTCTTAGAACACCGTCTGCGTTGTATCATGTGTGTGTGTGTGTTGTATGATTGGCTGGCCTAACTTTTTCTAACCTCCAGTGGCTAGCCTAACCTTCTCTAACCCTTCTTAGAACACCGTCTGCGTTGCATCATGTGTGTGTGTGTGTGTGTGTTATATGATTGGCTGGCCAAACTTTTGTCTGTGTATATAGTCACTTCGTTAAAAAAAAAAAAAAAAATTCCATAAAAATCAATGTTCTTCGGAAATTTGTCAAAAATTTTGGAGGAAAGCGCACTGTGGCGAACTTCTACAGACAATACCAAATATTTACTCGCGTTTGCATCGTGCGCCGTTTGTACCGTGTGCCGAAATGTCGTATGTCACTTTTCTCGTGTGCCAAAATGTCGTGTGTCACTTTTCTCGTGTGCCGAAATGTCGTGCGTCACATTTCTCGTGCGCCGAAATGTCACGCATCGGGAAAATTAAGTCTGAAATTTGACTTCAAGTTTTGTGTGTCATATGTCTCGTGCGTCAAAGTAGCGTGCGCCACTTGGATTGGTGTGTCAATTTTCCGTACGTCATTTTTCAGTGTGCCATTGCACCGTGTGTCAAATTTCGGTGCGCCATGACTACTGTGCGTCATTAGTTTGTGCGCCAGTGGGCCATTCCCGAAATATTGCTGGATTAATTCAGCGGAAGTAGCTGGAAATGAACCACCGACTGGTAAACCATCATTATCTAATGGCGGTACAAAGCCAACTATCTGATTGAAGCGTGAGTCGTATTGGATACGACCGGTTATTCGTGTTGCGTCTTCACTTACCCAAACCTGCATCGGGAGAGACCGTTCTTCTAAGTAGAGCTTTAAATCATGAAATCGAAATTCTCCTTCACGTAAAGGCTCATTGACCTTTTTGATACAACGCCCAATAGTTGTAATTGACGGAAGAGAATCAGGAAGATTCTTTTGTAAGATTTCGTACGTATTCCTACCACATAAAATAAAAATATACGACGCAAACAATTTTAACGACTCTTCGTATCTTCTACCGCCCTTATGTTTGTTCATGTTATTGTCAGCTGTCTGCATCAAGTATTTCAAAAAATGACTCGAATTTTGAGTACTATTGGAACTCATCGCATTCATGTTACTTTCTTCTAAATAAGCTGCCAGGGTATCTCTCAGTTCGTGATTTTTTTTAATTAGTAACTGTATCTCATCGAGAATCGGATAGTAATTTGTAATTCGAGATTGTTTCTCGATTTGACGATTTAAAGATCTTTTCCGTCTGTTTACTCTGGAGTACTTGGACGATTTCCATTTGGACTTCTTACTTGGCTGGGATCTTTGGTTCCACTGAAGAGATTTGATCCCTGTAGACTCTCCAGTTTTTGAAAACTTGGTTCGTTCTCCTTTCTAGTTTCTTCTTCGGTTCCTTCTGCAGACACCCTAGTGGTAATTTGAGCTTCCCTTCCTATCTCCTCGGTCGGTGTGTTGTTTAGCGTATTCTTGGATTTCTTTAGAGGCCTTGACTCTGCGCTCTTCTCCGAATTATATAGTCCGATGTCATCACATGATTTTCGTAATGTTATTTTTTTTCCTCCACTCGTTTGACGTACTTCTTCTTCATCGGCTTCGTCATTACTGCGATCTTGGCATACTGTAAACGGATCAACATCGATGGTTACCACTTCCGGATCTTGATTAGAAGCTATGCAGGAAGACTTTCTTTTCGAGGAACTGTTAGCCACTTTCGTGTTGGAAACGGACGAAAATTGTATTATCCCATCAACAGGAAGTATCTTCGGAATATGCCTAGTCAGGTGCCCTGTACTCAGGTGTCTCTGCAAATTCGATAGAACCCATCGTTTTGCAATTCGACTTACTGTCACAGATGCGCGACAAAAAATGCACGTCATCGTCGCCGAGTGTGATTGACTCCCCTGACTTTCATCGATTTTGACTGTGACTTCAAGATCTGTGAGTCTATTCGTTTCAATTTCTTTTAAGATGACTCCATTATCCTTAGCGAAACCATTGATGATTTGCTTTATTGATTTGGTCACCTCTTTTTGTACAACGTTGAGATCAATATCCCCCTCGGTAGTCGTCTTTTGTGGGTCAGACTTTGAAGAATCCGGCGCAAAATGAGAAGTGATCGAGTGCCCTCGAGATTTCTTAGAAGATCCTGGTTGCATTAGTGCTTGCGACGTTTCCAAATCAAATTTTTTCTTGCAGTGATCGGCTAGAGCACGTAGCAGCATCTTGTGCCCGGGTACAATTTTGAACGCTTCTGGGCATATGGCGGCGTATACGCCATAATAATCACGCGCTGGTTTCGCTTTGTCGCAGAAGAATTTCAAATCATTTCGTGCAAATTCTTCTAAATCTTTTAAATTATCTTCGGTGAAAGCACGCAATGATATAGTGTTATCAAATCCGTTGAATGTCAACAGATTTTTCAGATACACCGGAATCTGTACTTTGAGGGCATTCTCGAGTTCGTCCCACAAACCATTTTCCGCGTTGCTGCAGGCTGATGCATCAGGAGTCTGCAAATGAACAAAGGAAATAGGAGTTAGTTCTGGCCGGTTCTGGCAGAAAGAAAATCGACTGAATACGATATGCCTTGCAATAAATTAAAAAATAAATAACCACAATTAACAAAGTGTTTGTTGAGAAAAATTGAATGGAAAATGTATATTTAAAACAAAATCGAAATGAATGAAAAATCATTTAAAAAAAAATGGCAATGCCTCAGGTTCTTGTAGCTTTATTCATAAAAATAAAAGTGACTATTACGATAAATTTGACGGTCAGTTAGGAAATTTTTTTAGTAATCCCATGCCATCGTGGACTAAGTTTGTATGTGACCGATTTGTAATACGTTTTTCAGTTTCTAAAATACAGGTGAAAAAGTGACTGTAAAATCAAGAAAACGTATTTTTCTCGACGAGTGGTTCATAACTAACTTTGCCATATTTCAATTTACCGAAAATCGCTCGTATACAAGCCTAGAGTTGATCTTAAAGAATAATTCTAAGTTTGTGATCTGCAAATTTCCCGTTTGGTTCGTTGAGATAAATTTTTCTTCAATCATTTATCTGGTTAATTGAAAGTGAAATTATGCACTTTGAAACCGTATTTCTCATGATCACGCTCATACACGTCCCCTAACGCACTATTGTTTTGAAAAAACGGTACAGTTTTATGGAGCTCGAGAGTTGAATGCACTCTTAAGGTGATGGGTAACGCCCTACTCGTATATTCTTCCATTACATTGAAAATTTATGTCATCCCTCCGGAGAATTGGTTCAATTCAGACAAATAAAGAGCGGATGATAAAAAATTAACATAAACCGAGAGATAAACCAAAACTTTGAAGGAAAATAATCCTAATATTTTGGACGTTTTCAATTTTTTTCGTCATCCTCATCTTCGTTTATCTAATTTCAAATCCATTCTGACAACTATTCTTCATATGGCATAATTTGTCAATTTGATGGTGGGACGTTTTGGTACTCGAAATAATTTTCAGAATAATCATTTCTGTACAGGTAAAGACCGAGGTTAAGACCAAGGGTATAAAAGCTGTGGTGCAGTTGGTGTATTGTTTGATAGAATTTATAGAATTGGTGTTGCACGAACCCTGCAACATAATCTCGAACATAATTAACTAATCAAACGAACCTCTAAACGAACTTACCAAGTGAAGTTCGATCATAATTATACCAGCCGTCTCGTCCGAATAGATCACTATGTAGTACCAGTGCATGTATAATCTACGCCAAGCACTCTTTGTCGGCAATGTAACATCACGACGATTGGATGTAAATAGCTTGAACCCCCTGACGTTTAATTTAACTAACAAATCTCTATTTAAATATGCATCTGAACATGTTCTGAAATACTTGCAGTTCAATACGGTCTGATGAAATCGCAGACGAAATAGTAATTGTGGAAATTTCGGGGGGACCTAAGAAATTCGAAACTTTTTATAATTCGATTTATACGAGGCTTTATATTACTCTCGAATATTTAGGGTGTATACATACATATATAATACACGATTTGGGATAGATAATCAAGATAATTTAGAGATATTGAAGGAGGTCGAGAAGGAGGTATTATTTGAATATTAATGTTCAATTGGCGAAATATTCAGTACTTCTTTTTTCATAACCTCACTAACGTTTAAAGAAATATCCTCGGAAATATCTTTGCTTACCTTAGAAGTATCCATGATACCCGCGTTTGCGTTGCATCCGCAAAAATTAGTAACTGACTAGTTACTTGTCCCTTCTGATGTCACCAGGCTTGCTCTTCACGTTCACCACACTACACTCTCGGTTATACCTATTCGTAAGCTCCTAAGAGGCAAGGTGTGTCTGTATTAGTGGGTCGCGGTGTGCCCATTGCATAGGCGGCGCGTCCGTAGCCTATGCCACTATAGCAGACGCCGTATACGTATACGCGACGCGAACCGAGCAGCATTGAGTGAAAGGTAGCCACCGTATATGAGCCTGAACAAATCGGCACGATTCGGCACGAAGTCAGAATCTGCACGATTGCGTACGACTGAGAGTAACTTGAGGCGACTCTTCGGGCGATTCTAATTGTAAGTGACTTTAAATGACAGCATGTGACTAACTGACTTCAAGTGACTTCAAGTGACTTCAAGTGACTTCAAGTGACTTCAAGTGACTTCAAGTGACTTCGACTGACTTCAACTGACTTCAGCCGACTTCAAATGACTTCAAGTGACTTCACCTGACTTCAAGTGACTTCGACTGACTTCAGCTGACTTCAACGGACTTCACGTGACTTCAACTGACTTCAATTGATTTCAACTGACTTCAATTGACTTC
>JAFFZH010015962.1:0-19955 GCA_018420115.1 Euura saliciscinereae
AAAAAAAAAAAAAAAGTGATGTTATCTTTGATCAATGTCCGTCTTTATTCACCTAATATCCGTTTCACCCAGGGCTGAGAACCTAAACTTCTTTAATATCCTGTATTTGCTTATCAACTAGAAGACGAGATAACAAAAATTCGCGGATTCGAAGGATCAATATTTCTGATAGAAGACTGAATCTCTTTGTTCATCCGATTTTAGTCCAGTCTATTCTACTCCTCTTTTTTTTCTACTTTTTATCTCCACTCTTCCAACATTGAAACGATTACTTTATAAGAAAAAATATGAGTGTAGTATGAGTAACGAATCCCTTCCTGACAGGTTAATCACTCCGACATCAAAGGTTCAATGGGATTTAAAAATGCTTCACGTGACTTTATGGAGTTGAAAAGATTTCAAAGACTTCAAAAGATTTCATGGAACATTTGCTTCTCATTTCTGTTCACTTGAACTCAAATTAGATTCTGTGCCAGAAACTGACACAATACCAAGGATATCCATGATACATTTCGCGAATTCCTAGGTGTCACGTGTTTCAGAAATTGGTGCATGAATATAGCAAAGCCAGCATCGTCGAAGTCTAGAACCGCGGTCGTTAGATTGAAAAAGCTTTTTAAATTACAGTCACAATTTTATCCTCCTCTCTCGAAACGCGACGAGTGATTTTAGCCTGTTACAATATCGACCGCGCGTTCAGGGAACGTTTCCTGTTCCTGCATGTACTCACGCGTAACGAGCAACTCAAACAAATGAAACGAAACTGGAGGTACGTACGATGACTCGACATACCCCACAGGGAACGATATTAGCGCAGACAGCCAAGATGGTCCCTAGCGAGCGAAATAATTAGAGACCTCGTTCTTTAGCTGAAAAAACGATTCACATTTCAAACGAAATACGTCAACGAGTATCCTACATGGATGGTCTCTAATTTCCGTACGTTAAAAATGAAACACAGGAATATAGCTCAACCCTAGTGAGTTACTTGGGGTCCAGATGACCCCACGTCAACTTCTCCTCAATATTTCGCATAGAAGATGCTAGAATCTGAACCTGTGGCGTCATCTGTTAAGAGTTTGAAGTCTTGGCTATACGTTGGCTCCATAGTCGTTGCAAGAAAAGCGTTAGTCTGGCTTTGGCAGCCGAGAAACAAAGTAAAAATCAAGAAAACTGTGGTATTTTTTGTTGTCAAAATGTGGTATCTCAAGAATACCCAGCTAAATTTTGAGCCAAAAATATAAAAAAATGCGGAAGTTCATTTTTTTTGGTAAAACAAGTCACTTTTTCGCCTAGTTCTTCGCTTTGCGAATTTTTTACGAGGCTCCAATTTAATTTTGTATCGAATGTCCAATTCCGGTCCATTCTAGAGATCTTTAAGTACCTCCAGGAATTTTCCCGTAGTCAAATCGCCAACAGAATCATTGTGACAACGTTTCAAAGTTAGCTGCGGGGTCAGGATGACCCCATGCAAGTAACGTGGAAGTTTAGTAGGGGTCAACATACCTTGTAAAGACCGAGGTTTTCGACGATGCATGTAAAGGTTGCCTCTCGACCGACAGATATGGTCAAATTATTCAAAGGCTTTCCAAACTTTGGCAGAACTGTAACACAAAATAAATCACACCGTTACATAATGCTAGCAAACACACTCTGCTGATCAAATAAGCCATAAGCTCCCCGTTCATAATTGGCAATTGTAAACTACTTTGAGAAACCGTTGTTGGGTCACGTGGCACGTTTCCTGGCACCACGTGACTCGTCTCACGCTTAATTCTTGCGTAATCAAAGAAGTTCCTACGATACACTAGATTTTCATCACCATTGCGTAGGTTCGAAGTGAAATTGTAGCGTTTTTGGTGGAGGCCGAGCACTGACTTGCCCACGCTTTCGATGGTTCAAATATTGACAAAGATATAAAAATTGTGCCAGGGTGATCTGATCGTGGATGACGTTCTTTTTTTGTGGAATAGCATCCATTTGTCAGTCGTAAAGATTCGGAATAGAATATTCCGGCGAGCTGCAGGCGCGTGAAGATGAAGAACGGTCTCGCGTGCTCTGAGTTCCTGTTGTGAGTTGCACGAACCGCCAGAGTCCATTATTTCCCGATGACACCGCCGAAATACGTGCCCTTCCCTAAATCCAAGATGTTTGGTTTACGCGATACGAATTCTCCCGGTTATCTAAACCGATATTCACCCGTTGGTCACGCTCCTTTATCGACTTCGACCACGTTTGTCCATCAATGACGAAGCACGAAAGAAAAAAAAACGAATGTCATCAACTTTTGGCCACTTTTCTTCAGTTTCGTCCATGCAAGAAAAAGGAAAGGAAAGGAAAGTTGGAGGTCCTCCTGAAGATGTCCTAGTCCACGATCTCACTGATTTGAGATACTTGATCCACGTATCTATGAATGGTTTCTGTGATCAGTTCCTGGTTTGAAAATAAGCCACCATCTTGAATGAATCTTTTCAAACTGGTGACATTGACTTTGTCCATTTAGCGGATTCGTTTGAACAAGTTTGGCCAAGTTTGAAGTGTTGACTCGATGATTATCGACTCCTTTCGCAATTTTACTCATGAGTATGAACCTTCGGTCTTGTTTACCGTGATTATAGATTAATTCGTCGAAATCGTACGACGGACCCGTCACGATATCTCCTTGCAAACTTTCAGCGAACCCTTATGGAAGTTGACTTTCGGAGTACGTTTGGCGTATAGAAATAACCCGGGATTCCACGTCCCAGTTAATTAGCAGGTATTCATGAAACATTTTACAGTCTTATGAATACCCGGTGGAAATTTATACACCACGTATAACCTAATTCCACTACCGCCAGATTGCGCGAGCAAAATAACGTTCGGTGAAGCCATGAATTAGCTATACGACCTCTAATTTATACTGACCAAAGGATTGCCTACTTCAACCAAAGGACTGACCAAACTTTCTGGGTCTAATTCGTCAGTTCCACTCGCCTAACTTTACACTGACGGTCTTAGAACGTCCCGGTTTTTGACATGACGAGGGTTTCAGGTAAGGTTCTTCTTTTCTTAATCAAGGAAAATAACGTGTAATCGGCAATGATGGGTTTCATTGGATGAATTGATACTTCTTGGGCAAGGAACGATCATCTTAATCCGTAATTCAATGAATAATTTGACCCTAGTCACTTACTTGGGGTCCAGATGACCCCAACATCAACTTCTCCTCAATATTTCGCTTGTGATATTCTGGTGAAAAAAAGGGGCCGAGGGGTCAGAAACTTTCGCGAATATCTGTCCACCATAAAAAGTGGTAATTGGACATTCCTCTTCCCATTTCTTTGTCCGACAAAAGACGTCCTAGATACGGATCAGAGGTTCCAGTCCTCTTCCACTCATCACATCCTCAACGTAAATACACGCCGAGTCGAAAGCACCAGGCTTCTTTGAATGGACGTCACTTTGACCCCGGATATGGGTGCCATAAAGGGTCAGAAGTTCTTAGACACAGAGCCACTTGAAGGTCTTGTATCTTCGCGTATCCAAGTCTAAAACAGGAGTGGCGCCGCCTTTGGAACACGCATTACTGCCAGTTTACTGCGATCGGTAACTAATGGCTGGCCCTGAGGGGAAGGGAAAAGTAGTAAAAGATAGAGCCATTGTGTTGCCCGGTTGCTACAGTCAAGATAACACCTTAGTAGCCAGTTAACACTTACCAACGGTGTATTTATGGAAGGAGATCATGCTTGTTACATTTATCTCTCATATCTTCATTGTGCCATAGGGTAGCCTTTTATTTATCACTGTACCGGTGCCGGTGGAGTTTTTCCTCGAAACATGCCCTAGTCTGGTAAGATCTCCTGCGCTTATTCGAGCACGTGAAGCACTTTGAGTGCACTAGAGCGTCACCCGTGTACCCGAAACTTTCGAGTAATGAATATCAAGCGAGAATCTCGATGCCTCGAGGGCCACTCTAGAAAGCAATACTACCTCTTCGCAATACTCCGTGTCGTCCTTGTTGACGTTGTTCAAAATTATACGCATATAATACACCGTGTTGATATCGAGCTGTATAAACCCACGGAGATTAAATCGACTGCAGTTGTATCAATTCCGGATTTGTGTACGATTCGTGATATCGGAGCAGGGGAATTTGAGGCACTGCATGGGATGATAACGTTCCAATATAGGGAACATAAGGTGAAGCAATATTCGATATTCCTTTGGCTTGCATGGAAAATTGCAAAAAGGTCGTTTCACAGACGCAAATTACGACTATGCAGCGAACCTCGCAAAGGAGACCGGAGGAATAATCAAGGACGATATCCTTCGCTGCGAAATTCACTTATCAGAGATCGAAAATTTGATCAGATACCAAAAGATGGTGAATAAAAGGCTGCATTACTCATGTATTATGGATCCATAAGTGCCTTCGTAATAGAAGTCAAGTACTTCTTCACCTTTTCAGATGGATCGAATTTTATTGGATCATTTTATATTTTTTTATATTAAAAGAAAAGCCTGAACGAAAATGAACTCTTCAGACAGCCCATTTGATATCACATGAAAGCGTTGTGTCACTCGTGACACCTCGGCAAGTTTCGAACACGAATTGACCATTTATCATTTTTAGTGCCACACTAAAGCAACCATATTCGAAATACTGTCCAGTCCCTGGGAGTTTCAAAGCGACTCTGCGTTATTGATATTCTTGGAAGGTCAGACTTGTTGTTGTTGGTCCAGACTCTGAAAGCTCTGACCCTCAGATTACGAATCGTGCACGACGATGATACTGAGATGGAATAACAGAGCTTATCGGCAGGCTTAAAGTCGGAGTCGAAGTTTCGGAGGCTGCAGCGAGTCGCACGAATGGTTCGAGTGCCGATAGTCCGAACGAATCGGCCTTTGCGAATCAGATCAATCACCAAATACACGAGTATTTCTAATGAATGGAGGCACGAGTCGTGGCTTTGACTATAAGGCCCGTGACCGAATCGAACAGTTGTGTTCACCCATGCTAGTCGGTACCCCCAGAGTCCTCGAGTAGTCTGAAGTTGGCTTTGATCCCGTGCATGCTTGCCCAGAGTCCCCCCCTGTTGGCACATTGACCGAGATCAATGGATAAATTAATCTTGGGGTTAACTGATTACTCGACTTTACACAGCCTCAGTTTCTGAGTCACAGTTTCCAGGAGCTGAAAGGTAGTTGGATTCGAGATTCGTAAAAGACAGAAGAATAGTAGAGCACTAGCTGGCAGGATCAGAAGAGCTTTCGTAGCACGGTTCTCACTTTGAACCTGTTGATTTAGCTCCCGGTATTATGAACCACCTCGTCTGTACAGAAACCCCCTGGTTCGCAACCACCTTTGGCAAACCAGGTTCTACGCAATATGAACCAGCAGGAATTCCAGGTTCCACGACCGACGAACACCAGCTTTGACCAATAGTGGTGGAAGCATTGAGTGACATCGCAGATGTCATGACATTAAGGATGTCGTTATTAGGTACTTCGAGATAAGATAAAAATTGGAAAAAAATCAACCACGATCAAGACGGTCAAAGTATTAACTTTGAATAATAATAATGCCCGAAAGTTATCAATAAATTGTTTAAACAAAACATTGTTTAACAAATTTTCTGGTAACGTTATTTTTCTTTCATCTCGAATGAATGCCCTAATTCTTCTGAATACAAGTGAATTTTTTGAGAATTTTTTCACTATTTTTGGAAATTTCCAAATTTTGAAAAATGGAAAAAAAATCTGAATTTCGGATATGTTTTTGTGAAAACGATGTAGATTACAATTCCGAAGTTCCCGAAGCGTGAAACGAATAGTTTCGTAAATACAGCCTCTACAAATTTTCGAAAACGGAAATTTCAAAATAGTGACAAAATTCTTGAAAAATGCATCTGTGTTCAGAAAAATTAGGGCATTTGTTTGAGATGAAAAAAAATAACGTTACCAAAGAATTTGTTAAACAATGTTTTGTGTAAACAATTTATTGATAACTTTCGGGCATTATTATCATTAAAAATGAATACTCTTATCATCTTCATCATGGTTGATTTTTTTCCGATTTTTATCTCATCATAAAGTACTCAATTTGCCGACGAGAATCATTTTTGGTTGATGAATCAATGATGGTCAATACGTTACTTGAACTTCTAATCGTTAAAGAATTAAGAAACTTGACATGTTTGTTGATTTGGCGTCACAGCTAAATCGAGGAAACATTTGAAAGACAATTTTTCAACGAGTGATGACAATGAAGTATCTCCTATAAAAAAACGCGGCGCGTACCAAGAGCGGAAACGTTCAACGATTTCGCGTAAACCAAACGGGTTGTAGTGGTGGTCAGGGAATAGAGAAATGCCTCACGGATAGACCCACCGAAAGGTATAGATAACGCTTATCTGTTTCGTGGATTTATTGCCTCTACGAAAACGCAACCACGGTCGCTCTTCGCAGCCTATTTCGATGTTAATTAGGCCTGATGCCGAAGTTATTGCCTCGATGGCTGCAGGACACGAATGAAACTGGAATTTTTAATTTTCTTCCAACTGAGCGCATTAACCCGGTGGTTTTGTTGATTCGCATAATTTGCTGCTGACCCGAAACGCGAGTCGAACTCGGGTAGCAAATATTTGCCATTCTGCGGATCCTCTTCTCAAATCGTGGAAAAATAACCACAGTGGAAGAATGTAAAAAAAAAAAAACTAGGGGACGAGAAGTAAAAAATGACAAAGGCTTACGAACGCATTCACTTCACGGTCTGCATGCTCCCGTTCATTATTCCTATTGTCTCCACTTTTATTCGCGGTGGTGAATATCGCATGAATGTATCACCGATCCACCACGTCCGCATCATAGGATTCTGGATGGATACACTCTCGACGAAAAAGAAGTTGAATCTATGAGTAATTACACCGTTACTCGTTGTTCTTCTTCTTTTTTTTCATCCACTTTTGTTCCAACAAAGAAAAATGAACGGATGCAGTCATTTGAACAGAGTATCTGCGTTCTTATCGAGCAATTACGATGATTGAAATGCAGTATCTGTGACAGATTTGGTGGCCAGAATAATCTGATTGTTCTCGATTGAACCATCAAGCCTCGGTTCTTGTAATTGTTCGGAAAATGAATTAACGCTTTACACGCAATGCACTTAAACTTATTCACGTCGACGTTGGGCCGGTACGAACCTATCTCAGCTGTTGAACAATGTAAATTATGTTGGTTGGACATGAACGAAACAAGGCTGGCTCGCGCCGAACTGATTCGATGGTCGCGATAAGTCGAGTGGAGAAGCGTTAATCTCTGATTTTTCCATTCATCAATCATCAACGGGGGTAGGGATGATGACCCCAGGATGCAAATGATCGCAGTACCGAATGAGCGAGGAGGTTTGCACACCCTGATACCCAAATAGTCTGCACCTTGGTGCAAATTTGAGGTGTCTGCAGTAATGAGGTGCCTCGTGGAGCAAAGACGATGAGCCAAGTGTAATTCCAGAGGGTAGATTAAACGACGAGAGAGTGAAAAGCCAGTGATGCACTATGCCAATGCGATCATACACTCCCATGATTATTGCGCAAATTAAAATATCATGGAAACGTGAAGAATTTTCCGCGTTGAGGTTCTTCCTTATACTTTGCTACAAGGTAACGAAGTAATTACTGTTACGTACAAGAAGAAGAAGAAGAAGAAGTATCGGTTCAGAGCTCAGAAGTATATTGCCGATCGATCAAGACTGTCACCAACTCGTGCTTAAGGTGAAATGAAAGTCACGTGATCTCGATATGATCTACACTTGAAATTTTCAAACTCTATTTTCTCAGCCAAAACACATTCGATTGATGTGAAATTGACATCAGTGACGTAGAAAAACTGAATGAAGGGCCTGCCAATCGTGGATTTTCGAATATCGAAAGACATAATCAGAATTTTGTGGAACAACATTGTTCTGTAACCCAAGGAGGTGCTGCCCCTCGTGGAGAGAGGCAGCACTTCCTTGGATTACAGAAGAATATTGTTAAAAAACTGTTATTGTCTCGATTTTCGAAAATCCACGATTGGCAGGCCCTTCGTTCAGTTTTTCTACGTCACTGATATCAATTTCACATCAATCGAATGTGTTTTGGCTGAGAAAATAGAGTTTGAAAATTCCAAGTGTAGATCATATCGAGGTCACGTGACTTTCATTCCACCTTAATTCGACTTTGAAATGGGCTGCGTCTTGTCTGAACGTAACGTTGTACATCTTCTTGGTGCATTCAAATATCTTCTATTCACTGATTAACCATGTATTTTAAATTTTTTTCGTAACTTTTTCTCAACGAACTCCGAAGAATCAATCATAAAACTGAGTTATCCCAAACTGCGCATGCGCGAAAGATTCCCCAAGGTGGAAACTGGATCACTAACGACGTGCGCATGCGCAAGTTTTCCTTTCTCTCACCGTTCGCTGCACAGGCGCGAAAATTCAAACTTTCTGGGCAGAGTTTCACATAAAAAATCTCCTTCTTCCACTCTTTCAAGACTCGGAATCTTAAAAAAAAAAGTCTGGATAGCTCTTTGCACGTGAATTAGCCACTTGCACCGGAACGTGATCTGTTGTCAGATGCTCGACTCTTGGCAATTTGCCACCCCTTGAGTCAGCTTTGAAAGCAGAGTCAAGGTCAGCTGGGGTCGCGTTGGCGCCGAGGTTTACGCGTTCTTCATGTTTTTTTAGAGATTCTTGATCTCCCGCGGTTTAGAATCACCATTTTTCTCTATTGTTTTTTTTTTTTTTACTTTCTTTGATTCAGAAGCCAAGGACGCCGCGTTTTATCTAAATCCTATCTAGGGGAAACAAAAAAAAAGCTCTCACATATATGTATATGCAAAGGATCAGGATCACAACACAGAAGCAGATATATGAAAAAATCGTAAGGCAATGAGGTTTTTCTTTTTTCGACTTTGAGAGAGACCCTCGAAAGTGTCAAAACTCCAGTTTCCGGTACTGGATGATCGATCTTCCAGATAGATTTTTCCTAACTTTATTAATACTTATTGACTGATGAGGCTAAAGTTTCGATAAAAATGAATTATAAAAAATATATCTCCTTCTCGTGCTCATTACTTGATGAGAATATCGACGCTTCGTCTCCTCCATGTGTGTTATGTTTCTTTTCACATCATTTCACTGATGATATCAAAGAAAGTGGGAAACAGACTAAAAAACGCGGCCAGGATTCTAAAAAAAAATAAAAAATATCATTCAAGTCTTCAAGTTCGAGCGGATCTTGGCGACAGATGGATGGTGAAAGTCTTTGAACTATTTTGGATTTCTCTTCGAAGATAGTGTAAGATACACGCGAACACTATCAGGCTCTGATTAAGCTCTTATACGATATCAATGAAGGCATACGACCCGCCTATCATCGACCTCGTTAAAAGTGCCCTACGTATCCGCCCTCTTTATCCTACCCTAAACTTTGCCCTGCGGTTCCGGGGTGTACCTGGAGGCACCCTCGTACGTTCTGGGTTCGCGAATCTACACCCTCCCCCTCGTACCGACACGCGAACTATTTTATAGGCAGATGTTTAACCCCAATTAATTAGACAGTGGTTTATTACCGGAGTGAAGTATGGAGATTATCTCGTTATAATGATATGGGGTTGGACTCACAGCCTAACTTTGGAGGATTCGAGCGGAAGATCTTTTCTGTTTTCAAGGACTTTCTTCATATTTTTACTGATTTTGAATGTAACTTTTTGGATAATCAATATTTTTCCAAAATTTCAACCCAGTTTTGAAAAAAAAGCCGATATGCCATAAGTCCAGACTATAGCCATGATGCAAAATCGAATCTAGTGATGGGAAATAGCGAGAGAAATCCTTCGAAATGTGCGATTTTTAAGGGGAGGTACCTGAGTAGAATGTGTATTTTCTCAGAAAGTATTTGATCGATTTGATTCAACTTTGCCTTATTTGAAAGAACATCTATTGAGGTTTGCTTACATTTTTTTTATGTATATATATTTACTGGGAGCGCTGCTATCATGGCCGGCATAAAAAGTGTCTCTCGCTCGCACGGTTTTCGGTGCCAGAAATATTTCGAAAACGGCTGGACCGATTGCTTTAAAAATTTTACACAATATTCTTGGACATGTTTTCTAGCACTTGTCGTAGGATTTTTTTTCAAACAATTACTTTTCTTTTATCAAGCCAGTGAGGTCGAAAAAACAACAAAAAAAATTCAAACGGCCGCCATTACGCGAAAATTTTTTTTTTCCCAAAAATCCTACGACAAGTACTAGAAAACATGTCCAAGAATATTGTGTAAAATTTTGGAAGCAAGAGGCTTCAAAAGTAGACGATTCCTGGATTACGAAGTGTTCGAATTTACTTCAGTAGTATTCAGATAAGTAATTCGAAAAATTGCTATTATTTTGAAAATTTTGTAAGACTGAAAATTCAAAATTGAACCGAAGCTCCGAGTGAAAAATTGAAGGCTTTCATAAATCACCGGAGTATCCGGGGTTGTATTAAAGCGTCATTCATAGAAGGTGAAGATGCTGGTGATATCAGGGCGATAATCTCAGAGTATTTTCCCGCTTCTTCGTTGAATCGCTTTTTCAAACATTTGCAAAGGGTTTACCAAGGTCTACGCAGGATTTTGAGATGGAAAAAAAGAAATCACTTATCTCTCAGTCGCTTAGAAACTTCGTAGCTTCGCGATGTTTTGATAAAACCAAAAAAGGGTGCAGAGACGTGTCATGCTGAGTACGAAATTGCTGGATCATCTGAATTGAACAAACAACCATGTAACGAAAGCGCCCCCAATATTAGATTTCGCAATCTGAACCTTAGTCTCAATTTTTTTCCAAAGCCACGTTCAATGTCAGCGGCAAACAATCGCATTTTCATTGATGGAGGTGGTGAAATTGGGTACTTCATGATGAGATAAAAATCGGAAAAAAATCAACCATGATAAAGATGATGAGAGTATTCATTTTGAATAATAATAATTCCCGAAAGTTATCAATAAATTGTTTAAACAAAATATTGTTTAACAAATTCTCTGGTAACGGTATTTTTCATCATCTCAAATAAAACCCCTAATTTTTCTGAACACACATGAATTTTTCAAGAATTTTGTCACTATTTTGAAATTTCCGTTTTCTCTCTGGCTCTCTGGCTCATATCGTACGGCCAATACATCCTTAATTGACGAATGAGACTGTTTTGATATCTTCATGCAACATTTATCATCCGCTTTACAAATATGTATAATATATATACACAACAAACTTTTGAAACTTTAGCCATTATTTTTGAAGATATCCTCTCAGGCAAGCTTTTAACGACTGTTTCTTGTGACATTATATCCGGGGAATTGCTACCCATGTTTTTTTTTTTTTTGCTTTCTTTTCCGTCAGACACAGATGCTGCTAAGATCAGGGGGTATACGTGCAATCAGACATATCCCGTTACCGATTTACCTCATATGTGCCCTTATCAGTAATCTGACCACACGCGATAGCCGATAGGAACCGTCAACAGATTTTCCAATGACTCGCGGTCAAAGTTTACGCTTGTTTAACGTACCAACAAGCAAACAAACAAACATGTCGAGTGTCATGTGACACAGAGAGGTTTACGTGTTTGCGAATTAGATGCAATCAAACCGGTAGAATCTCTCGAGCAGACGCGTGAAACACTTGTTTGCTTATCATAAATAGAGTGTGTTACAGTTGATTAATTAAACGGGAACAATTAGACTACGGAAAAAGGGGAGGGGAGGGGATGCTCATCACTGAAGGATTTCGCTCTTTTCTACGGATTATAATCACGCTCATTTTTCCCTTTGGTAATTTGTCACGAAACCGAATCTCGTTGTGGGAACCAACGATGCGCGGTTCTCTTGCTTCTTATTTATTAATTTTTTTTTTAAATTTTGTTCATTTCTGCTTCTTTCGAATCGTGAATGATGCTCTTAATTTAAACCGATTACGAAAGAGACGACGACGCGTGTCTTCAAAGTAATCAAAGCAAAGAGGTCTTATTATTCGACCTCGAAATTTCTGACGAATATGATTCTAGGGTCGAATTTCGGGAGGGTATCGAGGAATAAAAATTCTACATCGAAGATTCGGAAGTTTTTTGGCGAGTAACGATGGGGTGACTTCACCCTTACCTATATACCTTTCCTTTTGCGAACTTATTTATTCTTTGATTATTGACGTCGATCGATGATACCGAGGTTTCGATCAAATATTCATCAGGCTAAAGTTACGTATCGGGGGATAAATGCCCAACTAGACGTAACCTAATTGAACTCTATCGTGCAACAAATTTGCGGATAAATTGAGCCCACGTATTTTTTTTTCGCTCTTTCTTTATCTTTTCATATAAATTATTCGTAACCTATAGTGAGAATGTCTACAATTACGAAACTTTTTAGGGGAAACAATTCGGACTCTTGTTTGTTGAAGATTTTCATCAGAAATTGTAGTTGAGTCGTTTTTATGAGAGAAAAGAAAAAAAGTGTGTAATTAATGACAGAATTTGATTAAACTTTTTCACTAAAAAAAAAAATCATGAATTTTTACAATTTTGGAAGCAGTTAGCGAAATCCGTGTCGATTCAGTTTCTGTAGGAATTCGAAAGGTTTTAACATGTCAAATTACTTAAATTCTTTGGAAATCGCAGAATTCATTAAAAAATTGTATGAAATCATTTAGAAGTTATATGAGATAATTTTGAAATCAGAATGACAAAAAATGTTGTATAAATTGAAAAATTATTATTGAAAATGATTTTTTTATGAGAAAAATCAAATGAGAAAATGAAATTGAATTTCTTAAATAAGAAAAAGACAAATTTTGATGAATGCGAGTTATATGATCATATAACCACTTTTTTCCGGGTCATTTTTGAACAATTTTGAATTGCAAACTCAAATTATACCGAATAACCGGTGAAATATTTTTTATCCTCAATTTGGAAAATTAACTCAGCCTCCAGGTTTTTCAGTCTCCATCATCAGAATGATTACCATTTCATTTTACGGGTTTTCAAATTGTTCCTAATTTTCAAATATACATATAAAGTGAAAAATTTTTGGTGTGTCGCTTTCGACCGATTGAAGAAAAAATTTCATAAATCGAGAAATAATAAAAAGCCACTGTGATACACTCTTTGAAAAAAAATAAAAACTAATTCACAGCAATTTTCGAATCAAATTGTCAAGATAATAATAAAAAAACAATAAAAAAAAAATGTGATGCAAAATCCCAATTCAATATAAAAAGAGCTTTTTTTTTCTCAAAATGTTGAATCAATAATTTGTCAAACCTTATATATAAATACTCGATAACTGATAAATTTCTATTAATTTTGCGTTTCTCGTATCGTTTATGAAATTATGAAAAAATAAAATCGTGAATCCTGACGATTTATTAATTTATAAAAAAAGATTCGAATCAGTACCTGGTGATGGATCAATTAACGCCGAAACCCACGATGCGAAGGATATCGCCAGCAGCGTGTAACCGATCATCGCGACGTCGTCGACGACGCGTGGACGTCAACTGGCGCCTGGTACCAAGCATCCCGACGTACAGGCGAGAATTTTACTTGCCGCCATACCACGGCGCAGGCGTCAATTCCGTTACGGTCTTACAGCCGTTGCGCTAATTGGACGCAATTCGTTTCACGATTGTCAGATTCCGCACACGCAATTTTATGTTCCTAATATTTAGCATATAAGAAAATATAATTTTTACTATACCTGAAATTCTAAACATATAATTTTTTATTTTTCACCCTGCCGCCGTAGAGCTCGTCACGAAACAGGGATATATTAATTAATTAATTAATTAATTAATTAAGAGCATATGGCCAGACAGCAGGGAGAACAGACCGCGAGCTCCGGACCGGACGATAAATTATAAATTATAAATTAACACGTCGCTGAAATTTTTTTTTTATTTCCTTTTCTTTTCTCATTTTTACACCCTATTTTTGCTTTTTTGTTTTTCAGTTGCTGAGCGGAACCGCGAGTCAGGTGGTGAAGAAATATGTCCATCCAGAGCTTAAATTAGCCATGCTGCACGCATGAATGATTTTTTACCCCACGAACAATGCATTCGGAGAATATTTCGACTTCCTGGAAATTTTTTCAATTCAATTTTCCTTCACGTACGGTCATATGATTTTTTTACACGTCAGCCATGAAAATTTGTCAAAAATATTGATCAGACAGTGAAAAAATTTCATTTTCCATATTTTGTGCTTTCGAGGCCCGAAAAAATCACGTTTCATGATCAATGAAAAATTAGCAAATTATCTTCAGCTACTAATTTCGCAATTTTTTTTATTTTTTTTTTTTGTTTCTGACTTCCATATGGAGAAAAAAAATTCTATTTGGGTATTAAAAGTAAATTTTAAAGTTAAAAAAAAAAAAAAAAAATGATTCCTACAGGAAGTGGATTTTGATTTTGAATAATTGAAAATCTACAAATATTTAATTGAGACATAAAAATTGATACATAAATTTGAGTGAAATTTCCAAATACTCGAAAAAAAGTCGACCCAAAATTGAAAAAAAAATCTGTGAATTTTCAAAAACACCTGATTACTTTCTCTGTCATATTTATTGTTCGGTCTAATTACTCGAATTCAATTAACAGTTGACCTTTTTTTTGTCGGTGCAAAAATACTTATTTTTTGCATAAAATTTGATAAAACGAATGTCCTAAGTTCTACGATCGAATTAAAAGTTCGAAACCCACCTTTTTTCGTCTCTTCTTTATTCAAGCTCGAAGTTTCCCGTATTCTGAATGTATTATCCGACAAATTTGACCTCTTCTCTTCTCTTCTCTTGAAGTAGCTCCTTGAGAAAAAAGATGAGCGTGCTTCTGAAGGATTCGAGGTCCCCTTCCAGAATTATTGTATGATAATAACAGATTTCTTCCACTTCTTCCATGATAATTTCCAAACAGATTTTTCCGTCAGTCAAGTCTAGACGTCGGCATTATGTTCGTCGCTGATTATCAATGAGATTCAATTCAAGTATCAGATCGGATTGATTCCACCCCTCGACCCCATCGACAGACGGCATCGACTCAATTTTCTCATGAATTATGTAAAACGATATAAGGATCAATTTTTTTTTTCCTTCTAGTTGATCTTTTATCATCATCTCTGGTGAAAATAAGTTCTACGATTCTTTGATCAAATTTGTAGAAATTGAAGCAAAAAAAAAACGGGAAAAATATGAAATTTTACGCAAAAACCAAAATTTGAGAGAAAGAAAAACGGAGATAAAATTTTCATGAATTTTAGTTAAATAGTAATGAAAAATTCCTTTGAGAAAAAAAATGTACAGATTTTGGCATTCGCAAAAAATGACGTAAAAATTTTTTTAGTATAGAGTAGAGAGAAAATTAGTCACCATCACTATGTTCACCGAACTCTCGTCTGACCCAATTTCCGTGATGTGAGACATTCTGAAATTCTGTCAGACGGATTCTGATGATTTATTTCGTCTTTTGAATATTTGAAATCAAGATGGATACTTGCTCACTGGTCACTGTGATATTATTAGTCAGATTGGAATGACGAATGATTTATACCACGTGTGAAAAAAAAAATGTTTGCACTTATATAACAACGTTTTATTATCGATACAATTCACATAGTTGGACATAATGAAGGTGAACATTTCGTACAATCTGAATAGTCAAAGCAATTATATTATTTACAATAATTAATATTCTTTTCTTTATTCATTTATTTATTTGATTAATTCATTACTGTTTATGTACAAATTGGCCAATTCCCTTATCAGCCCAGTTACATTAGCACAAACAGAAAAATTTATTAGTGAAAGGTGCTAGAATTCAGTTTTTTCGTAATATCTCGACAACTATTGATCCTATCGTCACGGAGGTGATTATAAAAAATGAAGCTCACTAAATTCTCTAGAAAAAAGGTGTGATACACTTTTTTCATATCTTTGATAGTTTTTGCGTAATACAGGTCTGAAAGTATCGATATTTGAATTTCCCGCCCAAGGTATGAACGTATTCACCGGTGTATTGGAGAAAAACTATCGAAGATACGAGAAAAATGTACTGAACCTTTTTTGTAGAGAATTTAGCGAGCTTAATTTCTTATAATAACCTTCGTGACGATAGGATCGATGGTTGTCGAGATATGACGAAAAAACTGGCCAAGAAAAAAGTATATACCAATTTACAGATCAATTTCTAATATTTTCATCTAATTTTACTGGACTATTTGTTTCATGTGTGACCTGAACTGTTATCTTGTTATCTCCTTTCGATACTTGTAATCAATTTCCTTTTTTATTCTTTACAATTAGTTTTCTATTTTTTAGAATCGTTCAAATAAATGCAGTTTCATTAATTTTTCAATCAACCGAAGACCACGACGAGTAGAATAGAATAGAATGCATGCGAACTCGGTTATAAATCAATCGATCCGCTCGCAGTTTCCGAAAAGAGAAAATCCATGTCTGCTCTGCTTTCCAAAAATTAAGGCAATCTCTTTCCGATCGGAAAATTCGATTCTTTGAAGTTGATCAGAGAATCTTGACCACAACAATTTCATTTTCTACTGTTCACTAAAATTTCTTAAAAGTATTTGTCTCAGATTGATTATGGCTTGAAAATAACAACTGTATCAAAAAAAAAAAAGTCTAAAAAATTGGCCTATTCGAAATGAAACTTTTCAAGCTATCGAAAACGGTACCTATGATTGTGCGAGGGCTAGGTCATCACCGAATATCTTCCGACCAAGAAGACGTGGCAGGGGTCACATACTCTAACCGGCTTCGTAGAGTTTGGCAATGCTATCGCATTGTCGCTGCAGGTGTTGCAGAATATTTCCCCGCAGTTGCGACAGTGGTGCTGCAAGAAAAAAAAAAAAAAAAAAAAAAGAAGACAGAGAAATTAAATCAGCCGGGTTATTAATGATCTACGATAATTTGAAATCCACCGAGAATCAATCTTCTCAATTAGATAATAAATAATTAATTTTGATTCGGGTTCTATTAATTTCTCATATCACTTTTCCCGTTGGCATCTGAGGGTCTCGAAAATTCGCGAGAGACGTCAGACTCCCTATTTTCGAAGTTTCAGAAATATTCGTTAAATATTTAAATGACGAATGAAAGTTCTTAGCCAAATTGACACATATTACGATAATTTATTTCGTTGCAGAAAGTTTTTTTTATCAATCTTCGCGAAAAGAGAAATAAAATGATTCGTTTTCGAAAGACAGTAAAAAAAAAACAAAAAACTATTGTGGTTATGATTTTTTTGGTTTTTTTTTAAGCCTCAAGAAAGTCAATTTTTCGGTAAAAGGAACAGAAGAAACGCTTTCTGATCGTCTGTGACGTCATAATTCACTATTGCGCCGCCATGTTTGAATAATTTTGAATATCAATATAACTCAAAATGATTTTCGTGTAATTTCGGGTAATTCTCGATCCAATATCAAAATGCGAACAGAGAATCGACTGTCTGAAAGGTTACTTTTTGAATTCTAGCCAACTTCAGACTGTAATTGAAGTTTAAATTGAATTCGGAGGTAAAAAATGAGCGTTTTATAGTGAGATATGAAGATGTCGTCTTCATTTGATGAATTCCTTAGGTATCTAAATCTAAATTGAATCGGTTAAATATAATATCGGAATGAAGATTTCAACTTCCGTTTATTATTACTCGAGTGAGTAGAATAATATAATTCCGATAACCAGTTACCTTCGCGAAAGTTAATTATTGAGCCGTCTCATCCACTTGACTTATAGCCAAAATGTGGTAAAGTCGGCCTTCCCGGTACGCCAACCCCCGGCAGACTTCACTAATACCGACACCCCTTATCGGGCAACAGTACCATCGCACCGTATATAAATCAATAACCAAACTTTTGAAAGAAGGTATAACTAAGTCGGTGATAATCGGTTACCCGTTTCCTCTCTCTCTCTCTCTCTTTCATTTTCTTAATGTCATCAGCGATCGATATTTCCCTCACAGGTCATAAAAAGGAATCTTCAAATTTCTTCGACAAACAGGAATGAAATTTTAAAATCCTGGTGATTGAATAAATTGCATGGTGACAATTTTTTTTTCGGGAAAAAAATTCCCTGACTTTTCCCTGACCGAAATTCTGATATTGTCTTAATTAGTGCTACAAGATGATAGCCCTAATTCTTGATTTCGTTTCGATACAAATTGATTAGAAAATCCAACAATGTTGGAAAAAATTATATGAATTTTTTTTTTTTTTCAATTTTTCTTGCCAAATCATTTACGACTCGTTGGCAATTTCTTTTACTTTTTCCTGACATATCCTTGGCCACCGTGGATTGGAATGAAATTGATGTAAAAAATCTTAATATTGATAAAACATGCCGAGTTTTGAATGGAATCATCATAAATTTTCATATCATATGAGTATTCAGCCGAATTTTCCAAAACATGCTGTATATAAAATTAAGTATATAGCTCTTGGCTTATAAAGTTTAATTTTAATTTGCAAATTTTTATGAAACTCCATCATTTCCGAGCGGAAAAAAAAAAATCCCGAATCATTTATTCGCTGTTATAGCAAAGCGTCTATTCATATAATACGTTCATAATCATAATTTCCCAGCAATTTCCTAAACTTTTCTTATCTAGTATAACCGTCGTTTTGACTCAGCAATAAACTTTTCTCTCGGCACAAATCACCGTTAAGAAATCTGATCCTATGTTAGAATTGGCATTGTCGTAAGAGGGTTTCTTCCTATTTTCATTCCACTACTCTCTCTCTCTCTTCTTCGTGAAACTTTTTCATTTTCATTTAACCACGAGGTTATTCAATCGAGATAATTCATCAAACGTTTTGGTCACTAAACGACTTCGCACAAACGTTGCTGATTTATGAATATCACGATTGGTTTTTCCTCCTTTTTCTTTTATTATCTCCCCGTAAACACAAAGGCTCTCGCTAGCCGTAACCTTAGGTGGCCCATTCTGTATTAAACAGTATGCTAATACACCCACTGTGAGAAAAATGAGTGAAAAAAGATACGCCCGCAGGGTCTTGTTATTATGCGATAACTTATGTACATACCTCGTGTAAAAAATCGTGAAATATATTCCAAACTATGTAGTTTACATTGTGCCCTAGCCGCGTGCAGCGCAACGTCTCTATCTGCTATCATCACATTATAACTGAATATGCATGCGATCATGAATATATATCGAGTGATCTGACAATAATGTTATACCGTGACTATGGGGTATCGGCGACAACCGCTGGTATTCGCCCAGGAACTCCTCTTGGTCACTTCGATTAAGTAGATTAAGCCTCGTTTCATGTCGCGCCGGCTCTGAGATGGCACGCGAAACTATCGACACCGTGGTATGTATACAGGGTTAATTCTTATATATCGAAGAGTCTGAAGGTGGCTAGACGTTTTCTACACAAACTGAGGACTACGGTGACTTCAAAGAGTTCATGGAATTTCATAGGACCTCGGTAAGATGTTATGCGATTTTATAGTATATCCTGGAATTTCATAAAAACTTTGAAGAACCTCATAAAATTTCATAGGGAGTTAATTTAATCTTAAAAGACTCCATAGGACTTCATGTGACTTAAAAGACTCCATATAACATCATGTGACTTCGAAGAACCTCAAGAGATTGCACAGTAGTCGATAAGACCTCAAGAAACTCCATGGGGTTTCGTGAGACTTCATAGGACCTCAATAGTCTGCATGGTAGTCGATAGGACCTCAAAAAAAAACTCCATGGGACATCGTGAGACTTCATAGGACCTCAGGAAATTCCATGGGGCTTCGTGAGACTTCGTCGGACCTCAAAAGACTGCAGTAGTAGTCGATGGGACCTCAAGGAACTCCATGGGAATTCGTGAGATTTTATAGGACCTCAAGAAACTCCATGGGGCT
>JAFFZH010015962.1:19965-33598 GCA_018420115.1 Euura saliciscinereae
ATGGGGCTTCGTGAGACTTCACAGGACCTCAATAGTCTGCATAGTAGTCGATAGGACCTCAAGAAACTCCACGGGGCTTCGTGAGACTTCACAGGACCTCAATAGTCTGCGTAGTAGTCGATAGGACCTCAAGGAACTCCATGGGAATTCGTGAGATTTCATAGGACCCCAAGAAACTCCATGGGGCTTCGTGAGACTTCATAGGACCTCAGGAAATTTCATGGGAATTCGTGAGACTTCATATGACCTGAAAAACTCCACGGGGCTTCGTGAGACTTCATTGGATCTCAAAAGACTACAGTAGTAGTCGATCGGACCTCAAGAAACTCCATGGGAATTCATGAGACTTCATAGAACCTCAAGAAACTCCATGGAGCTTCGTGAGACTTCAGAGGACCTCAATAGCCTGCATAGTAGTCGATAGGACCTCGGGAAATTCCATGGGAATTCGTGAGACTTCATAGGACCTCAAGAAACTCCATGTGGCTTCGTGAGACTTCACAGGACCTCACGAGGATATTATAAGACTTCTTAGGACCTCAAGAGGCTCCAAGGGTCTTCATAAAACTTCAAGAGACCCTGTAAGACTTCATGAAACTTCGAGTCAACTCATGAAATTTCACAGGACTTCGTAGGACCTCAAGTTACTACATGAGACGTTATGGGATTTCATTGAGAATTCGTATAGAATTTTATAAGACTGAAATGGATGACTATGCGATACTTCATATGACTTTGAACAGGGTGCAGTCTATAATTCCCTGAGAATTTTTGAGGTCTTCCAGGTTTTTCGAAGACGTAGACGCCGTGATTTTTCATTTTTTATATTGTATTGTGTATTCTTTTTCAGGATTTCTACTCGAATATTAGGATCTATAATTTCCTGCTAATTCTCGGACTTCCAAAGTTTTTGGAGGAAATAGCTGCGACTTCTTGCAAGTGCATAAAACTGCAGTGGAATAGATAAACCAGTTGACCAAAATGATTGTCGTGAGTAAATGCGATGAAGATTGTTTTCTTAATCAGTGTGCCAAACTTATTTTCCTATCATACATGTTTATATACCTTTCTTCTCGTGATGTTGAACTCTCGATTGCAACCCTTGCACTGTGTCACTTGCTTGTCGTTCGCCCACTGTGGAGTCCCGTCTTGTTGCGATTGTTGCGCGCTGTCAGCAGCCTCCCTCAGTTCCACAGCCGCCAATTTGGCAGAACTGAGCTGACCCCCAAGTTCCTCCAGCGTTCTTTCTTGTTCGGTGCAGATCTCCTTCAGTGCGAAGTGCTCCTCTTGCAGGGCCACGAATTTCTGCATCACAGACAACGATTCTATGAAGAAAATCGGCTCTTCTCCAATTATTTCATGCGATTCGACGACGTTACGTCTTTGAAACGAGAAGGCAGATATTTCAATGCCTGTTATCAGGGTTTCACACAAAGGCTGGAGGAATAATGTCAGCGAAAAAACTCACCTCGGCGACTTGTTTGAGCTGGTCAACTTCCTGGTGAAGTTGTGAGATTTTTTCGCGGTCTTTGACCGAGGTCCCTTGGAGGGCGGTCCTCCACTCTCTTTCTATTCTCAATTCGCCCTCGATTCCGCTCGCCCGAGCCTCGCGTTCCGCTGCTTCCGCCCCTACAGCTCGGGCTCGTTCTTCTGCTCCGGACCGGATGCCCTCGAGCTCCTTGCATCTGGGAAATCGTAAATCACGATATTATAATACGTACTTGAATATCAACTTAATCGCATGCAGTCGTTATCAGAGGTTCGCGAAAGTGACGATAACAACGGGGTTGAAACTCTCGACGAAGACCCCCCTTGTTCTTAAATTCTGGAGACCAATCTACATTTTTGTCGTCATGAATAAATTATAATTTGCTCATTTTTTTTTCGTGCTAAAGGGGAGATGAAAAACAAAGATTTATCAAACCCGACTGTTTCAACGTCTCATACTCGGAGTACGTTTGGTTTGATGGATAGTGATCAAATCTAGGAGATGCTTACAATTAATGCTTGTGATAATTGGTTACGACACCGAATCAATTATTCCATGATGGATCGATCAGCTTGTCTGGGAAAATTATTTTTTCCTCTTGTATGATAAGATAAGAAAAATCCAGTCGAATTATATGACGTAGAATTGATCGAGTCAAAATCGAGATAAGATAGAATTTTGTAGAATTGGATGAAGAGAAAAAATTCTGTAACTCAAAATGAACGATTTCTTGACGTTGATGTGTTCAGACTTTGAATAGAGAATATAATCTGCATGAGGAAATTAAAGTCTAGTTCGAGGTAATTATGAGAATCTAGCTCATTATGGGCGATCATTTTGGGGACGTGAGTTGAATACTGAAAAAATCTTCACTATTTGAAAACCAGAAAACTAAAACATTCGAGAATCTGAAAGGCATCATATCCTTAAAACTGACTCATCAAAGCTCTCGACGTTCATCCAATCAGTTTTTACAAATCGAATGATTCTTCATGACTCTGCAAAGACTCGACCATTAAGGATGTCTCCGGTTTCGGAAATTTTCAAATTTTGGAAAATGGATAAAAAAATCTGAATTTTGGATATGTTTTTGTGAAAACGATGTAGATTACAATTCCGAAGTTTCCGGAGCGTGGAACGAATAGTTACGTAAATACAGCCTCTAAAAATTTTCGACAACGTAAATTTCAAAATAGTGACAAAATTCTTGAAAAATGCATTCGTGTTCAGAAAAATTAGGGCATTTATCTGAGATGAAAGAAAATAACGTTACCAGAGAATTTGTTAAACAATGTTTTGTTTAAACAATTTATCGACAACTTTCGGGCATTATTATTATTAAAAATTAATACTCTCATCATCTTTATCATGGTTGATTTTTTTCAGATTTTTATCTTATCACAAAGTACTCAATTTGCTGACGAGAATGATTTTTGGTTGAAAATCTCCTACATTGCAGTTATGTTACTGTGAATTATGAACTTTTTCTACAGTAACTGTCATCACAGGAGTCCAATACCAGTATAAAAATATTCATAACTTACCTTATTCAGGGTAACAAATAAAACCTGATAACTATCGATCTTACTAACTTGTTGAAAATGATAATGATTAGGTGAAATTATGATCCTGGATGAAGATGTATAGTAATTAATGACTATTTTTCCTCTCGGTGATAATTAGGAGAAACTTATCTTTATCTTTTCGATTCTCTAGGGAAACTGTCGGTTTTTCACCCTAGGGGAATATAAATACGGTCCATTTGATATCGATTCTTTTTATTGTTAATATATTTTTGTTTAGTCTTACACAAGCACACGTGGTCGTATAGGTATAGTGATTTATATTGCTGATCGCTTGATATAATATATGTATTTGTGTGGCACTTTAGCGAATATATGTATAATGAGTAAGTATTCGATTAGTTATATATAGAAAATTGTGTTATATACTTTTACACCTTTCATTTCTCTTTTATCGTTTATCATAGATTGCGAACCAAATTTCAAGTTTTATCGCAAAGAAACAAGTCCTTTTTTAAATTATATACAACGTCCTACGGTTATAGGTAAAATTATAAAATTATAGTCCATTAATTCTTGTATCACAATTTTTAATACTGAAACTTAAATTCTTAATATTTTTTTTTAAATTGAGTATTCATATCACTATGATAACATGAAAGCCACGTGCTTCGAGTGAGCAGGAAATTAATCCTGATGCGAAATTAGTTGATATCGAAATCAGATCAGCATCTTGACTATAATTAAAGAAAAATAAAAAATCGCGCCATTTTATCCCCTCGTGTTATCGTCAGCTTTCTATTAGTCATTCGTTAAGTTAGTTTGTTAGTTATAACGGAAACTGATGATGATAACAGGCACATTTTCAGTTGAATTACGTTAATAACAATGAAAATAAAAATAAAAAACATACTTCTCGTCCATTTTCTGAATGCTCTCAGTCATGGATAGCGTCTTAGCTTCCAGTTTTGTGATCAGTTCTGTTTTATGCTTAAGCGAGCCGTCACACTCCTGAAATGAACATCACTTGAATACATCGTTTAAGCAACGTCTATCGTAACGATACATTGATTTACAGAAGATCATTTTGTCCAAAGATTAAAAATTAGGCTGCAAACGAAAAACAGCGACCGGCTCCCAACAAGCTTCTGCACAGTGACCAGATTCGGAAGAAGCCTCAATCAGTCGAGCCTTAGTCTCTACGTTACATGTGACACCAATGGATAGTTTACTCGATATTAAGGGGTGGAAAAAATCGGGGATGTGAGACGCCTCAATCGTTGCTTTTCTCTGAGGTGTTAGCCTCGTCTGAAACCGTCTCGGGTAAAGGATCGCGGGGTTGAGGTTTTTGCAACCGAGTGAACTCGGCTACAGGGACTCTGGGCGAAATGGGACTGTTTTTTAGAAACGACTCGTTTCCTGATCCTGGAGTCGTCGGGCTACGACCACACTGCGCATCTTTCATCAGATGGTTGTATTTCTCGAGGTTGTTCAACAGCTTCCCGATCTGATTCGTCTTGGCGTGAAGCCGGCTCACCATTTCACCCTTTTGGGTCAGCTCGTACTCGCACTCCTACAAGTCAAACATCGATGCAAAAAAAATCATGCATTTTAACACAGGCGATAACTTTGGAGGTGAAACACTGTCTGAAAACGTTCTCATTAGTTATCATCGCTTGATCTGCTGGTTACGTCACCTGTAGCTTTTTGTACATCTCGAGATTTATCAACTTGATGTCGTCCAGTTGCCTCCTCAGGGATATGATCGTATCCTGTTTCTCGTGTATGTCCTTTTCCAACAGTTTCATAGCCACCTCCATCTCTGACTTCATGCTGATCTGCTCCACAAGGTGTTTCGTCATTAATAACTGATCAACGAGCTTTGACTTGACGATAGGAGATTCCAACAAACCTGTAATTCCAGCTCCCTTTCAGCCTCGAGCTTCTGCCTCTTTTCGATGTCCAGTCTGCTCCTGAGCTCTTCTATTTCTGACGTAGTTTCGGTTATCTTGACAGGCGCTTTTCCATTCTGTAAGAAAATCGTTTCCATTAGGTGTTAGCCAGGCTTGTAACGTCGATATCGATCCTACCTCGTTGGGGTCCTTGACTTCTATGCCCATTTCTTTCTTCAGTTGCCTGTTCTCGTCGTGGAGGGATAGGATATTGTTTTTCGCGATTGCCAGATCCTCTTTCATCAGAGCATTCGTCGTTGTTAGAGATTCGACCTTTGTTTGCAGATTCGTGACGGTCGCGCTAAAATCATTGCACCCGGTCTCAAATACGTTCTTTCACACGCTACGACAAGACAGTAAGTAATAATTACTTGAGATGCCTGTTGAGCTCCTCGATGTAGTTTTTCTGATCGAGGACGGTCGTCATGTTGTCGTTTTCTAGTTCGAGATCCTCGTCCGGAGATTCGCCGGGTATGTGATTGCTGCTTCGCAGGTAGAGAGAAAAGTCTATCACCCCTTGCTGGCAGTCCAGGTCTTCCTCCTGTTCCACGTAATTCATGACTCATTAAGGTGGTCAGTTTGCATTCCAGGCTTCCCACTAACCTTGACGCAAAAGTTACAGTCTATGACATTGAGGCCGACCAGCAAACCCATTACGACAATGGCTTCTTCGCTCATCATCAGGGCGTCCGGTTCAAAGTATTCCGAGAGAATGTCGTCCTTGTGATCGATCAGCACTTTCAAATAATCGGCCAATTTTTTTTGCATCAACGCCATCCTCAGCCAGGCACGAGCTCGACCCATTGCCGTCCTGAAACCGCGATTACTTTGAGCAAGAACGATCCGACGCGATTCGAGATTCACGTGAGTGAGGTCGGGGTGTTCGCAATACCTGACGGTCGGAAGGTCGCGGATGCTCGATGTTATATCTTGTGCTTCCGAACAGTATTTTTCTACCAATTGAAGAATGTCCCATAGTTCTTTCTTGGGTCCGAGGAGTCCCTGAAATTCAATCTATTAGCGTCTCTCGAAGATGGTCGAAGACTGCGTTCTGGCCAGTCCTACCTTCTTGGGTCGCAGACCGTGTCTGAGAACGTGTTCGAGAACGATGAAAAAATGCTGCAACGGCATGTGATCAGAATCGAGCATTCGTCCATACTTCAAAGACGTCTCTATCAGCTCCTTGACGATTAGCTTCGAGATATTTACCAGATTACTTCGCTCGATGATCACCGGATCCCGTGCTGAAAAAATAACACGTTTCCCAATCCGATTTCGCAACCAGTAGATCGTAGGTGTAATCGTCTCGATTCACCGTCGCTTTTCGAATCACGATGACTTGTGTGTCAAAATACTGCGAAGCAAGCCAATAAACTCTACCGCGTGCGATAAATGTGTGAAAGAGTCAGAGGCGAGCATGAATCATCATTGATGAAGAAATGAACCGAAGGTAGATGAAACAGAATAAAAACGCTACTTTTTGACCTCCTCAATGAGAAAGTGTGCAAATAATACAGACACAAGAAGCTGGAGAAGAGTGGCAATGGTGGTGAGCCGGACAACATTGCGTCGCAAAGCGAACTATTGTCGTGTTGATGTTGATGATGTTGATCGTGACGTTGTTCTGTACCGCTAAGCGGCAACGGAGGTGATGGTGACCGTTGAATAGAATCTTGCATGGAGAATTCAACGTCTTGTAGTTCCTTGAGACAGAGCCATTCGCCGTCGACGGAGACCCTGAAGTTGCAGAGGTAGATGGTGTCCTGGGCCCCGGCCATGTCTTGTTCGATCATGACGCCGCCGTCTCCTCCTCCGGCGTGATGATGATCGCTGAGAGGCCGCAGCTTCACACCGGCTTGCGATTCTTGTCGCATAGAAATTTCTACGGCGGCCTCTGCCTTGTATCTTGTTGGGTCTTCAACTTCTTACAATATTCGACAATTCGAAATTGTTTATTGCAACGGTTTTCATCGAACTATCCGTGGCACTGTTTGTCTTTTTGTAATCTTCTCTCGATTCACAGACCAATCAACGCACAGTTTCGAGTATATCGTTAAATCATTTTCCAAAATATCCGAAGAAATACCACATGCACTCTCACAGCGCAATTCAGAGGGAAAATGGCGAGTAAAGAACTGAAATTATTGATTGTTGTTGCACCGACTCTGCCTCCACCTACGATAATCAATAAGCCCGCCAAACTTTGGCGACTAGTAAGTGCTGCCACGGTTGGGGAGACTCGAGACCGCGCGACGGTCGGTAAGGTAGAACGACTATCTTGCCTTAATCCTGATTCGGACATTGAATAAGAAGTCATAGCTCATAGCTGGTTCAAAGCTTTTATTCGTAATCAGGAATACACTATACAACAATAGACTGACCCTGTAAACATTCTTTATTGCTTTGTTCGTTTGTTTATTTACCTTTTTCAATGCAGTTATTGGACTGCGATCGTCCAAAATCATTCGATTTTTTGATCAAATCTGTGAACCACCAATACCGATTTTAACACATCAAATCATGCATCATTGTATCGACAGTGTTTAAAAACAAAACAAAATGGAGGGTATCAAAACAAACTACGAAATCATCAGCCGGTTCCGCCACCTGCTGGCGCTAACAATGTAACGAAATGTCGAAAACGACACAGTGGCGTCGGCCTTCTCGAGGTCCATTCGACATCGCGATTATTTTGCGGAATGGCACTTGAATATCGTTCTAATGAACAGGGCGCTACTCACGTCTCGGTGTCCACCATGCGTCCAGCTTCCGTGGTCTGGATACTACAAGATCAGGCCACCGGTCCTCACGGATCGAGTAGCTCGACGGTGAACGAGATACACTTTTATCATTCTCTTCGGACACAATGCTACTAGTTAAAGATTTCTCGGACGGAGATATTGGCACTTCACTGATGTTTTCCGTGGCCATGTTTACATTTTATGCCTCGGTCTGTGGCCTATCTCTCGGTACGACCAACGAACTCTGTGATATCGTATTATCGATGGTATACTCGGAGGCTAGAGAGTAATAGAGTATCGAGATATCGGAATCGAAGCGGCAACTCGATTATCGAAGTTGTGGCGGTAAAATTTCGAAACTCTGTACTCTGATATTGACCTTTTTTATACTATATACATGATTTTTATGAAAAAATTATCGAATTTTCAAAATGGGAAGACGATCCTGAATGTATAAAAGATTTTTGAGAATTTTTGGGGATTTAAAAAGAAATTCAATTTCGAGATAGGTTCGAATAATCATAAAAAAATAAGGCTTGGCGGAAACAATCTGAGAAAATTCAGAAGCACTTTTTTGTGTTCGGAGAGTATCATAAAAAATTGTGAAGCGAATCAAAAATCGTGAGGGAAAATCATTGATCGAGTAATTGACATGGAATGCCCCATATACACGATGTGCTTATGTAACAATTTTTTGTATGCTGCAATTAAGAGACTGAAAACATTTGGATTTTGCTGAAGGTTTTTTGAGTCATTGATCACGAATTTGAAGTCAGACTTGCGAAATTCAGAATGGCGAATCCACTTTGCTGGGGGAAAAAAAAAACTAAAGACATTCGAAATTTCATAAAAATTTGTACTCTAAGGTTTTTTGAACCGCTGATAAAGAATTTGAGGTCAGATTTGCAGAATCCAAAAATAGCTGGAACGGTTAATTGTTACTTTTGTTTGTTTTGTATTGTTACAGTGTTCATACGGTACACGAAGTACAAGAAACCGGAATAAATATTCATACCTGACACATACAGGGTGACTTCCTAACGACTCGTTCATCTGAAGTTGGCTAGAATCGTGGAACAAGCTTCCAGACATTTCTGAACTAATTAAAGTGTCCGAATGCTCAATTTTTGGATTCTAGACAACTTCAGATCAACGAGTCGTCAGGAAGTCACCCTGTACATGATCGTCTGAAACTACTCGCAACTGCTGTTTATACATTCGTAATAACTTGTACATAATTAGTGATGAAGCAGTGGAAGGAAGCTTTCTACATCAACAACGTCAATCTGTAGTAGTTTTCAGGTGGAAAATGAGAAGCGGCATCATGAAATAAATGTTATCGATACACTTCACCCACGCAGCACAGAACTCAAAGTTGTCTAAAATTCGCCGTATGGACGTCAAATGACCCACTTTATGACGTCTAAATGTTGTCTCAGCTCCTAAAGACGTCTTTTGGTCTCTTAATATAGACGTCTTTAAGAGCTGAGACAACATTTAGACGTCATAAAGTGGGTCATTTGACGTCCATACGGCGACTTTCAGACAACGTTGAGTTCTGTGCTGTTTTGGCAGTCCATCAAAAAGTTGTATAATCCTAAATTGACATGGATATGTTACCATAATACAGCTTCTTTGAACTTAAGCACATGGAGTACCTATCAAATTTATTGTGCAAATGTTCCTGGCAGGTGATAAATAGTCTCCCAAACAATAATTGGAATAAAAATGCATTTTTAATTTTTAAGGTGTCAAAATTAGCATATTTTTATCATCAGCGATATAATCCTGACAGATAACAGCTCGTAATGGTAATCTACTGAAAATCTGTTGCCCTACGCCTGGTGGGCCACAGTCACGAATCGGAGATTTGGGATCGAGGTGTTTCTGAGGACGGGGATAAGCGCCCATCAAGTACTGTATGGAAATGTAAATGAGGGTGAGGATCGTGGGTCTGATTCGCTCTGATCTACCGGTGGTTTTATCCAAAAGACCCGGGGCGTGAGTGAGGCTGAAGAGAATTTCTGAATGACGAATAGTGTCCCTTAATAAAATTCCTCTAAAGCACTAAATCACGTTTTTTGAGTAGATTATAAGAAAATAAAGAGTCTTTTTATCGCTCGGAAATCTCTTCCACTATGATAAACCCGGTCTATTTCAATTTCGCGCCTAATTACACCGAGATCCGGTTGAGGATGGGGTGTTCTGACAAAAGTACACTCGCAACTACGGTCTTGAGTAAGGGGTTGGATTAGTCTCGGTGAGAAACAACCCAGGGTGACCTTTTTTACTCTTTATATGCTTCAGAACGAGTTACGGAAGCAGGAAGCTTAGAAATATTCAGAAAATTACTGATGCGATGATCCCGATGAATCTTGTCAAGTCTTGAAATTTTTATTCTCGTGAAATTTAGTCAAAAATATTGTCAAGTGTTATTGAATCGACTGGAAGCTTGTGTATTTTTGTGAAATCTGTTTAAATCTTGGAAAGTTTACAGAACTAAAAATTACAGAACATGCTTCGAAAAAAAATATTGCGACTTGTTGAAAAAAAAATGCATGAACAGGTAAAAACGTAAGAAAACGGCTCGTCGTTCAAAAAATCATAACATTGCCAATTTTTCATATCTTTAACTAAATTTCGGATGATACTCCTGAGATGTGCTTCTTTCGGTGAAAGAAAAAAAATCAGCATATTTCGCTCGGGTAGAGGGACTATTGGATATTTACGCCCAAATTCGAACGACGGGTTGATTTCACCCAGTGTGACTGTGATGGGTTAAATCTTGTGACGTTTCGTGAGATTTTGTAAAATTCTATTTAATCTACTGAGATTCTGTGAAACCTGTTACTTTTATCATCAATTCTATAAAAATCTAGAAAATTGCAAAAATCTTCTCAATTTCTGTCTTCTTTTTTTTTCAATCTTCCAAAATTTTGTGTCCAATCTTGTAAAATTTTGTTTAATCTTAGTATATTGGGGATTCTTCCATCCATAATCCATGAAAATGACCAACCGCAGTCAGATTTTGTCATTTTTTTTCTCGCGTTCCTCTTTCATCAGTCATGTGATATGTGGAAATGCGGTACCTGCGGCTACGCGCAGAATCGAAGGGGTCGGGCGGTACAATGCAAAGATGATTTTGGGCTCCCTCTGGGACGTGAAGCGCGGCATCCGCACCCTCAGCATCGTCCGCGAGTCCAAACTTCCGCGTGACTCCGAGCCGCGCGAACCTCCCTCTCCTCCGTGGCCGCGAGTCGGCTATTCAACCGCGGCGGTACCGGTTGTCGGCCCATTGTCAAAAGTAGCCAAGTCTCCATATCGTTGATTGAGATCCTCGCGATGTCAGGCGTGTCGCAAATGACAGTTTTTTCGAGTCGTTGATTGATCCAATTAGGAATCAGATCTGATACAGTCACCGATGAATTCAGCTCGAAGTAAACCGTGACTCGTTGGTGATCTTTGTGATCAGACTTTGTTGTTGTTGTTGTTGTTGTTGTTCTGGTTCTGGTCCAATCAGTGCGATAAAGACGGCTCAACATGTACGGCATGCTTTTGGAGAGTGTTCAGCACTTTATTCAGGTTCGTATATCGGCGACACGTAATCAATTCGCATAATATGAAATTGAAACCCCCTTCAGCATTGGTGGATATTGCCCCACTTGAGCGACCTGGATCCGCGTAATTGATATCCGCGAACTTTTTGCGAACTGTCCAACGCAGTCTTGACGGTTGCCTCCTTCAGCGGTCCGCCCACCACGTTATTATACGACAAACAATTTTTTAAATCGGCGCTTTCCCTCGCTGCTTTTGCGACACACACACATGAATTAGTTCAAGATTTCAGTCTTGTGAGGAAGACGTGGTGACCACTGGTCAGGGAATAGGCAGGAAACTCAAAAGGAAACTCGAAAAATGGTCAAGTACGTCGCAAACGTCAGGAAACTCGAAGAATGGTCAAGGAAGTCAGGGAAAAGTCAGGAAACTCGAAAAAATGGTCAAGAAAGTCATATAAACGTCAGGGAACTCGATAAATGGTCAAAGAAGTCATGTAACAGTCAGGAAGCTCGAAAAATGGTCAAGGAAGTGATGTAAACATCAGGAAATCAAAAAAATGTTCAAGGAAGGTCAGGGAGGAGTCAGGAAATTCGAAAAATAGTCAAGGAAGTCAGGGAAAAGTCAGGAAACTCGAAAAAGGGTCAAGAAAGTTATATAGACCTCAGGGAATTCGAAAAATGGTCAAAGAAGTCGTGTAAAAGTCAGCAAGCTCGAAAAATGGTCAAGGAAGTGATGTAAACGTCAGGAAATCAAAAAAATGGTCAAGGAAGTCAGGGAAAAGTCAGAAAACTCGAAAAAGGGTCAAGAAAGTCATGTAAACGTCAGGAAATAAAAAAAATGGTCACGACAGTCATGTCAAAGTCAGGAAATCAAAAAAATGGTCCGGGAAAAGTCAAGGAATTTTATGACGCTACAAAACAAGATAGAATAAAATATCCCCAGGGATTTTTCTCTTCTTCTTCGTACGAAAAACTTGACGATATATTAAAAAACTGAAAATAGAATCAAAGTACGAGAGTTAGGCGCGAGTGGATTGATATAAATTTATTAGGTTTCGAAGTTCCTTTAACTTTGATTAAAGATCTCCGAAAAGAAAAAAAGATTCTTCTATCATAAGATGAAAGAGGATTGAATAATTCGGTCGCGATTTTTCACACACCGTTTGCCGTTTCAATGCCAATATAAACTTTGTATGTGACGCCAACACCGGGATGTAGATGAGGGTATAATATATCATATTGGCAAGTTCCAAGTATTTGGCAGGTATTTTTCTTGGAGTAAATGGCTCCGAATACGTGATCAAGTAGAGCCAATAAATCATTCGACACTCCATTATGTATATTTTGTGAAATTTTACGAGAATACCGGTAGACTAATTTTATATATTTTTTACTTCGACTTCTTTGAACGACTCAACCAACAGCGAAAAAAAAAACTGCTACTGATATTGTGAAAGGGTCAGAGTTCACCCTGGGAAAACGCTACAAGCATGTGTGTAAAAAAAAGAATTTAGAAAAGGGTTACGTGAGGCGAATCCTTCCGGATCCTCGAAATGATACAAATATCCAGGATTCGCAGCTGTTCGTGCTCGCAGAAAATTTTCTCCTTTGGAAATTTCAATATAAGTTGCAAAATTAGATTTTCTCGAATTCCAGAATCTCTGAAATCAGACAAGACGCTGTCAAATTTGTTCAATATTGGCAAAATTGGGTCAATATTTCTGTCGCCGTTCACACTTGTCGGTATGGGACATCAAACGATGGGCATCATCACAGTTGAGACACTAAAAATCAATCTAATCGTTGATACTGACGCAAATAACGTTCTATCTGATTGCTTTTATCGCCTGCAGGGGCTCCGAAGTGAGAGAAGTTTCAGATTTTCATCAACGTCGTAGAATTCAATTTGGGAGGCATGCCCCAGGAATTTCGTATTACCGGTAGAATCAATCGTGACGAGAGTAGAAACAGTTATTCATGCCTCATGCACCCAGCGGCATGAGAACTACTGTATAAAATCTTTTTAGGGCAGTTCTAAGGTAGCTATAGAAAAGTACCATTGGATGCTCCCAATTTATCATTGAGCACTATTGAAATTGAGTAGTTCTCAATAGCTGTTCTCAATAACGATTTTAATAGTTTCCAATAGTTCTCAATAATACATCGAATTGAATAGTTCTCAATAATACGTCGAGTTGAATAGTTTTCATGAGTTCTCAATAATAATTTGAATAGTTTTCGATACTTCTCAATAATAATTTGAATAGTTTCCACTAGTTCTCAATAATACATTGAATTGAATAGTTTTCATAAGTTCTCAATACTAATTTGAATAGTTTTCAATAGTTCTCAATAATAATTTGAATATTTT
>JAFFZH010015962.1:38594-59822 GCA_018420115.1 Euura saliciscinereae
CTCAATTCGACCTCATTTGACTCGATTCAAATTCAATTCAGACCAATTCAATTCAATTCAACTTCGATTCAATGCAATTATGACTCAATTCAACTCAAATCAACTCAATTCGACCTCATTTGGTTCAATTTAACTTCTATTCAATTCGATTTCAACCTGATTCAACTTCGATTCAATTTGATTTCGACTTGATTCAACTAAATTTAACTCAATTCTTTTAGTTCAATTAATTGAATAGTTTCGCAATCAATTCTCAATAAGTCACTTTATAACTCAAGTAAATATTTGAATATTTTAATTCGCTTTTGTTTCTTAGTTTTTCTGTTAATTTAAATTAATGCAAATGATAATTCTCTGTTAATTCAGTTAATTCTCAATAATTAAGGTGAATTGCAAATTCATTCATGGACTATTGACTCGTCAATTCAACGAGTTATTTTTTTATCTGCACGAGTAATTAGCACAATAATATCAGTTTGGAATAATTACTGGAGCTACAATTTTCAAATTGAAAATAACATTCTCGCAGTGATGCTTGAAAAAGAAGCTTAACTCAGCGGAATTAATATTTGAGCGTTCGAGACTGATCAGCTGAATTTATGACTCATCAATCTGGGGGAGCTCGTAAATGGCTATGGCGTTGAATTTGACCTTTTTCCGATCATTTAATCGCATTAGCAAATTTCATATTTCTCAGCTAATCGAACTTCTACTGAATTTCTCGGATTTTTAAGTTGATTTTATCATCGTCATCTCTGTTCCAATACATCGTGAGATAGAAATTGTTTAAATTATCACAACTTCGATTTTTTTTTCTCTGCTGAAAAAAAAGACACCAGAAAACAAAAATTTTGGTCTTTTGCCAAAATAAACATGAGCGGAAAAATCGTCAGGCCCGAATTATAATCCGTCTCGTATCTCCTCCCCCTCGTAGATAGCGTCGTATCAGAAGAAAAAAGCTCCAATGGGTCGTCAGCTGCCGCCTATTCCCCGCTCGGTACTCCTGCGTATGTTCCCTTTCGGTATGCTTCTAAACGAAGAAATGCGTATAATAGCAGTAGGCGAAAAGCTCTTGCAGGCTTGGGGCGGCAAGGACAGTGCTCTGAACAAGCCAGTTTCGGAGCTTTTCAAGCTCCGGAGGCCAAAAGGCATCGCGTTCAACTGGGCCACAGTGATTTACCTAAGGGGAGTCCTCTTCGAATTGGAACTGATTCGATCAGCCGAGAACCAGTTCAAGGGACCGGTATCAACCACTCCGAACGACATGCCGGACACGAGCACCGGACTCGGACGAAGAGGCAGTCAGGGAGCCCGAAGCATACTTCTGAAGGGTCAAATGCGGTACCTTGACGACATCAAGGCGATCGTGTTTCTCTGTAGTCCGCTGTAATTACCCAGAATTTAAAGACTGTACGAGTTCGAAATTGTCCTAAACTAGATATTTCCTCAGGATAAACAGCCTGGACGAGCTTCCAAACATGGGATTGTTCCTGAACGATCTAAACCCGCACGGAATGAGTCGAGAGATGGTGTTGGCCGGGTGGCAGCACTGCGGGAGGTGAGAGTCGCGAGACAACCGTTCCAGTACGGAAAGTGGGGGGTTTGGGTCGTGCGCACGCGCAGTCTTCCATTTTCCGCACTGTGATGCGAGACTTCTGACCGATTAGACCGGTTTTCAGGTTAGAAATGATGTTCGAGAGAGCGGAGCAGAGATCGGAAGAATTGGAGAATAGCTACACGCTTCTGGATCGTTGGAAACATAAAAGTGACGAATTACTGTACTCGATGATACCGCAAACTGTCGCTGATCGACTCAGAGCCGGTAACAGTCCCCTGAGCACCTGCGAGGTACATCAATATCGTTCCCCCTACTTTTTACAAACTTTTTTCATCTGTATTACGGATTTCAATCCATCCAATTATATAACTTTAGCAAAAGTAGCGAAAGTTTTGTGCAATCCCTCTGAAATCGTATAAAATAAATCACTTTGAAATTGGACGAAATCATAAGAAAATCATACCAAACTTTCCTCCTTTCAAGTCTTTCGATTCGATAACCGTACTATTCTGCGAACTCTGCGACTTTGATTATTCGACTATTGAAGGAGCCATGGATGTGGTCTCATCGATGAACGCAGTATTCTCATGTTTCGACTCACTGATGGATAAGTTCAACGTCTATAAGGTAGGGAAGAGAATGACGATTATCAATCATCGCCCCTTTATCTCCGTGTCTATTTATCTTTTCATCAACGCGAAACTCCGACAGGTGGAAACGGTCGGTCGTGTTTACATGGCTGCAAGCGGAGCTCCAGATAAAACTGATGATCATGCAAGAAACGTAGCCGACGTCTCACTACAGCTTATAACCCACGTTCGTTCGTTAAAACTGCCCTCTGGTCTCGATATACAGATCCGAATAGGTCAGAAATTTTTTAACGCAACTTAACGCGACTCAATTCGACGTCATTTGACTCAATTCAACTTCAATTCAACTTCAATTCAATTCAATTTCAATTCAACTTCAATTCAACTTGATTCAATTCAACTTCAGTTCAATTCAATTAAATTTCAATTCAACTTCAATTCAATTCAATTTCAATTCATCTTTATTCAACTTCAATTCAACTTCAATTCAACTCAATTCAATTTCAATTCAATTCAATTTCAATTCAACTTCAATTCAACTGGATTCAATTCAACTTCAGTTCAATTCAATTCAACTCAATTCAACTTCAACTCAATTCAATTTCAATTCAACTCGATTCAATTCAACTTCAGTTCAATTCAATTCAATTTCAATGCAACTTCAATTCAATTCAATTTCAATTCATCTTTATTCAACTTCAATTCAACTTCAATTCAACTTCAATTCAACTTCAATTCAACTTCAATTCAACTTCAATTCAACTCAATTCAACTTCAACTCAATTCAATTTCAATTCAATTCAATTTCAATTCAACTTCAATTCAACTTGATTCAATTCAACTTCAGTTCAATTCAATTAAATTTCAATTCAACTTCAATTCAATTCCAATTCATCTTTATTCAACTTCAATTCAACTTCAATTCAACTCAATTCAACTTCAACTCAATTCAATTTCAATTCAGTTCAATTTCAATTAAACTTCAATTCAACTTGATTCAATTCAACTTCAGTTCAATTCAATTCAATTTCAATTCAACTTCAATTCAACAACAATTCAACTTGATTCAATTCACCTTTAATTCAATTCAATTTCAACCTGATTTGACTCCAATTCAATTTTATTTCGACTTCAATCTTTCAATTCAATGAATTGAATAGTTTTGCAATCAATTCTCAACAATTATTATTCATTTTCTCATTATTAGACCTTTTTTCCAATCATAAGTCACGATTTTCTGTGCAGGGATTCATTCAGGTCCCGCGGTTGCTGGAGTCGTCGGTCTCAAAGTACCACGATATTGTTTCTTCGGTGACACCGTTAATACCGCGTCGAGGATGCAAACCACGAGTCAAGTGAGTGGATATACATATATTATTTCTTATTTCATAAAGTAGTTTGTTCAAATTGTTTTTTGCTAATGTATCGATTTTTGCTCTGCGAGTGCCAATTGACGATCTAAAAGTTGTTCAACTTACTCAGAGCAAAAGATATCAGAGAGAGGAAAAAACTAGTTTTATCACATTTTTTGTGCGAATATTGGAAAGAGACTTCGATCAGTTTTCTACTTGTGATTTCAGCCTGGAATGGTACACATTTCACCCGACACCAAATTACTTTTGCCACCGGGTCGTTACAGGACAGAATCGAGAGGCATTGTCTGGGTCAAAGTGAGTTTTAATTAAAGTCCTTTCTACATTGTACAAGAACCCCTTTAATTATATTATTGTGCCTCCTCTGGAATCTTCCCGTTTCACACAATGTCAAATTCGCGATCAGCTACTCGAAATACTGTCAGAGAAATCTGGAAATCCGACCTTCAGGTCCCAATTGAAATCGAAATTTTAATATTCTTACACTTTTTCATGAGATATTGGATTCTATATTTTGAATTTTGTGACTCTGACCTCAGATTTGAGATTCAAAAAAACTCAGAAAATTTTCAGGTACTAATTTTCATCATTTTTATTTCATTTCTGGAAATTTTGTTCTTCAAATAATTCCAAAGCTAGAGACTGGCTTTTCTCTTTATCTGGAAAACGACTGACTGTGAAGCACGAGAGGAAATTGAAAGAAATCTCTTTTCTACAACATAAAATACTATGTTTCCCATAGGGTAAAGGAGACATGGAGACTTTCTGGTTATACGGAATTGAACCAGCTACAGAATCTTCCGAAGATGACGCAGCACCAAATCCAGGTGGCGTTCTAGTCACCAGTGTATGAGACCTAGTCGACTCACAGAAATGTCCCTTCAAGTGCTCCCTCCTCTAATCCTCACCCTGCTTTCAATTAGCCCCTCGTAGTCACGCAGGGTCCAATTGACCCATGTCTAGTTTTGGAGCTGAATATCAATTGACTCGATCATCGGTCTTCGTCCATAATTTCACCAAGATTTTCAATTCTTTTTTCTTTTTTTTTTCCCTATATAGTTGAGATTCTTGGACAGAAAAACGTTTTTTTTTTGTGTGTGCAAATTTAGGGCTTCAGAATTCTAAAAAATCAATATGGGTCATTTGCACCCAGTGTGACTGCGGTAAGGGTGGAGAAAAGAAATGTGAATCAATATGTAGACTAGACGAGTATTTATGGGTTCGACATTGAGGTTTGTATCCAATATTGACTCAAACGAGTCAGATAAACGCACGAACCATTTCAACCTGTTGTATATACATGTAAACACGTGGAGTAACATATTTTCATCATCATTCCAGGAATAATTATTGTAATCGTGGAGTGCCTCAAAAAAATCAACCACGATCAAGACGATCGAAGTATTGACTTTGAATAATAATAATGTCCAAAAGTTATCAATAAATTGTTTAAACAAAACATTGTTTAACAAATTTTCTGGTAACGTTATTTTTTTTTCATCTCAAATGAATGCCCTAGTGTTTCTGAATAAACGTGAATTTTTTAAAAATTTTGTCACTATTTTGAAATTTCAGTTTCCAAAAATTTCCAAATTTAAAAAAATGAAAAAAAAAACTGAATTTTGGATATGTTTTTGTGAAAACGATGTAGATTACAATTCCGAAGTTTCCGGAGCGTGGAACAAATAGTTGCGTAAATACAGCCTCTACAAATTTTCGAAAACGGAAATTTCAAAATAGTGACAAAATTCTTAAAAAATGCATCTGTGTTCAGAAAAATTAGGGCATTTGTTTGAGATGAAAAAAAATAACGATACCAAAGAATTTGTTAAACAATATTTTGTTTAAACAATTTATTGATAACTTTCGGACATTATTATTATTAAAAATGAATACTCTTGTCATCTTTATCACGGTTGATTTTTTTCAGGTTTTTATCTCATCATAAAGTACTCAATTTGCCGACAAGAATCAATTAAGATTGTACGGCCAATACATCCTTAAAATTCACCCCGAGGTGTTTAGTGGCGTGAATTTATCTTCGGATATGAAAATGGAAACTATATGTGTAATTTGAAATTCGATATTAGTTAGGGCTCACATCGTTTGGTCTAGACTGAATAAGTATAAAATAACGAATTATTGATCATATATTATATGAAAATAATTTTCAATCTGCGAATCGAATTCGTATATTCATATGTTACAGTTGATGAAATAAACGGTTTATATTTATTTAAATAAACGTCAATGTTTCAAATTCAATGAGTATCGTAATTTATTTATTTGACTAGATAATAGTTGATAATGTAGATTATTAAGAATGTAATATTTTTCTGTCCCAATATATCGTCTCTTCAATTTTATGAAAATTTTCTCTTCAATTTGACGAAATTCTACTCGAATACAAAATTAGGAAAAATTATTTCTGTTATGTCATAGGATTACATAATATTTAAAATACTTTGACACATAATTTGAGAGATTTTTATCTGATCGCGTTTATCGCCTTAATTTTCACAATTTCGACATCCAGAGTCGTTAAATCTTTTACGCACCAATCATTCAATTTCAAATGTAAAAATTCTGCTTTCGGTGCAATTTTATCTTGCACATTGCTGAAATCATTATCGGCGAGGAACAGCGAAGAGGCGTGAAACCCACGACACGACGGTAAAACTGCCATCGCCAAGTACATAAAAGCGAATTTCGACCGAGTCTCTTCACCAGAATTCAATTTTCTCTTTTTTTTCCCCCCCGAGACCGGAGATCAAGGTTCGTTTCGTGACTCGTGAAAAAATAAGAAAAAAGAAAGGAATTAATGAATAAAAAATGAGAAACAAATCTGAATTTTCTTTGAAGTAGCGTTTTCGTAACACCAGCTGGGATGGACGTAAGTGTCCTTACAGAAATCCGTCCTTTAGTTGCGAGCGTTTCGAATTGAACCCAAGGATGAGCCGTCAATAAGACTGTTTATCTGAATTTACATATAGGTTTTCAAACATTATTGACATCGCGCGACTGGCCTCTGGAATATTAATTACGAAACACTGGCGAGTACGTGACATATAAGCTTCGTGCCATGGAATGCTTTTTGCTTCTCTCATTTTCTCTTTTCTTTTCTTTCGATATTTTTTTTTCTTCAATTCAACGAAAAATTACTAGTCAAATCAGCAGTAGCAAGCGTCTTGAGTATTTCGTTGTATCCAGGTCAAGAAACGGTTCACTCTCGTGTAAACACCGGGAAAATTTACAGCCGCACATCCTTCACCCCAGGATACGACTCCTGGAAATTGAATAAAACGACGTTCTTCAGACTCTGAGAGTTTCGCAATTTCCAGTTCCTTAAATTTTTCTTTCAAATTTTAGCAGTAGCTTTGTTCGTCTCTAAAAGGAACCAAAAAAATTGATGCTAACACAGCTGATGTATAATTACAAATGTCACATGTGACGTCATAATAAGATAATCAATGACATCAGTATTTGAAAAACACTTCAAATCAAGGATTTCCGTTTCTTCAATTTACCAGATGTGCGAAGATTGTAGATCAAAAATTCAAATCACTATCAAAATATTGCGAACTCACCAACGATACTGTGAATTGAATCACGGACCACGTGAAGAGGACCTCCGCTGTCACCCTGCGGACGAAGAATTCGGTGAAAATCGAAATTAAAAAACATACCAACGTCTATGTTTGGTTTGTCGTGACCTTAACCAACTTAAATACACAAATCTCTAGAATGAGTGTGGGGACAAGGTCTTATCTCCGTTTCAGAGAATCCGATCATAAAATATCTGTCTCCACGAACTAGTCAAGGTCAAGGTTTACCAAACAACCTGATTAAAAGAATTGGGGTCAGTAGTTATCATAACCAATGGCTCCGTTTCCGTTCGCTATGATTACCTGACATGAATCCTTTCCTCCTTCCTTGAACCCCGCGCACAACATATTGTCCGTTATTCTTTTCGCCGGATACTTGGAAGCCCTGCACTCGGTGTTGCTCAGGATCGGTACCGTCACCTCTTGCAGTTTGGTAGCCAAAGGTCCGGACTCCCCTGTCGCTCCCCATCCGGTAACGATTCCTTTTTCTCCGGCGAATGTCTTTGCTGCGGATGCGATATCGCGGAATTAAATTGATAAGAGACACAGACGTGATCGATTACTCACTGAACTCCGGTAAGCAGACGGGCCTCACTTCTCCTCCCAAGTTTATCACTCCAATCACCTTCATCAGAGCGATGTCGTTGTTGTAATTGTACTTGGAGTATCCACCGTGTCTGATTATCTGCTGGATCCTGTAGTCTTTAATCTTGCTAGCCGAAGTCGAGTCCTTGTTGTGAACCAGCAGACGCACCTTCAGCAGTGTCTTATCGAACCTGGAATCATTGGAGGATCAGCAGGGTTCGGGATCCAAAGTTCAATCGGTTCACTCACCCCTCAACGCAGTGAGCCGCGGTCAAAATGTGACGAGAACTGATGACCGTACCACCGCAGTAAAATCTGTCCCTGTACAAGAGCAGAGCCATCCAGGGGTACTGGTTCTCCTGGGTTTCCATTCCCCCGACGATGCGGATGTTCTTGTTCGTCAGGCCACATTCTGTCGATGAGAAATTGATTAGACTCGATTCTCGGTTGGAGTAGCCATTTTTTGATTCGGGCTCTTTAAGAGATCCTGAAGTACCTCCGCCAATTTTCCCGTGGTCAAATCGTCAACAGAATCAATGTGACAACGTTTCAAAGTTGACTGGGGTCAGGGTGACCCCATGTAACTATAATTTGGTAGTTTCAAGAGGTGTAAGTGACCAGGGTTAATCAGGGTCTAATTACGCACTGCACGTTTGACAATCCTTCGGAAATTGCTCTGGTCCAACGTCTGTGGGGGTGTCCGAGCCCGAGGATCCCGGGTTACCGAAGGGGTTATTGCCAAAGAGACCGGTTATCCATTCCAAAAAGCCCTTGTCGATACCCGGATCGTTTGTAACGGTGTCTGACGAGTTTGGGACTCTCACTTCTGGCAGTACCGTAAGAGATTCATGCTGCAAATTGAAAGTCCGTCAAAATTAGCATCGACGCGTGAAAGATGATAATGAAGGTACACGTGAACTCCTGTCATGTGGTAATCGTCGAATAATTTTTTACGTCTTCTCTCCCTCTCCGGGTCGAAAGGTGCGTTTCTCCGAGTCACTTCACGTAATGTAACTCTCCCTGCGGTGTTAACACTCTCGATATGAATACATAATTGGGAACATTGTTACATTACACGTATTCATCTTCGAAAAAAAAAGTATCTACGTTGTATAACCCGGAGAAAGTGATTTAACCAGAGAGAAAAGTTCGCAAATTGTACATATTACCGTGTTTTCAGCAAACAGTGGAATCGAATTAGCACCGTTCAACAAGAAGCGGAACGATTGCTTTTTCGTGACAAAACTATGTGTGTCAGTATAGTATTTCCTAGAGAAACTATTCGGATCATCTAGAAAAAATGAAAGCTGACCTCGCGGAATGAGTTTCCTTAAACTTGAACTAGACTTCTTCAATACCATCGTAATTTACTGTCTTAACAATTGTTGGCCTGAATTCGACTGAATTCATTTGAATGTTTGACTTCTTATTTTCACCTTTCGACCATCCAACGTCTTTCATTGTGAGATGAAAGTGCTCTGTGGTCGATGCACAGCCTAAAGATAAGAGAGCGATGTACCAATCTCCGAATCGACATCAGAACCCATTCAGGACCTACGTTCATCCTGGCTACATCGCAGAATGAGGTTACTCGTCACATTCTACAAGATAAGCAGCATTCGTCGACGCCCATCTGTTACAAAACGTTTTTCTCGTTTCTGTTTTTTGATTATAGTAATCCAAAGTCGTCAATTACAGTGCGAAGTATGCTGCTAAATTCATGATTCAACCCCATACTTGTATCAATTCGCTTTCTGATCAGGAATAAATCACTGGAAAATCACGTTGGCTTGTAATACAATAACTTGATTTTGTTTTTGTCTTCTTCTTTACGGCATCTTCTCTCAAGATTTCACACAGTGTCACACATCGTTTTGAACGATTTCAGCTGAATCTTTACTGATTTCTTAATTCCTGATGGTTCAACTCCAGAAGAAACCAGGAAGCACATTTTCAAGCACGTAACGTGACTCGAGATTGCAATTTGCGGTGGCAATAAAAAGGGAAATGAATAATTATGGATATTGCCATTACGTGAGATGTAATAATTGCGCAAAAGATGAGAAACGATAATTCAAGGTTTGATGTAGTACACACCTGATCTTCAACGGAAACACTGGCGGCCAGGGCCATGGCAATCAAGCCGAAGAAGGTCCCCAGGTTACGCATGACTCGGACAGTCGTTCTCGGTGGCCACTCGCAAGACACTACACCGAGTAGAGGACCGCAAACCTTGCAATCAATTTAATTCTATTTCTCACTTGCTACTGACGCCGCTGATACTTTCACACAGGCTTATAATTCCGTGCTACATCTTTATTTATACACCGAGGCATACCTCGAGACTGGCGGGAATCAGTGGTGAAAATTTTGACGGTATCCGCATCAACGGTAATATGGTAATTCGGCACGAACACGTCTCAAGCTCATCAACATCATTTTTTTTGCAAGCTGGACAAAAAAAAAGTATATCGTATTCGGAGAAAGCTCAGAATCACCAAATATCTCCGAGTCTTATGTAATTTTTATGAAATTTGATCCTTTTGTCTTTTGGCTTCGTTCCACCTTCAGATATGACGATGATTTGAAAATGAGGTAAAATCGATTCTGGATAATCGACATAATTATAAGCTACTGGTTATGCTAATGGCATATTCCTCATTAGTTATAACTGTAAAATAACGCGATATCTTCGATGCGGCTCTACCATGATCGAGTCCAGTCCAAAATCTTTCAATTCCAGTTCCCTGATTCAAAAAAATCCAATCAACCCGATGAAACTAGATGAACCCTGAAGAATCAAAAGAGATTGAAGCCACTGGTAGAAAAGTGAGCATCAAGCATCATCATCAGTGATAAAAACCGCGACGTAACAGTTCATGGAACCGACCGTCTTGAAAGCCGGCACGCTTCTTCTGCTTTGAGATCTGCTTTGTTTGGAGGCGGTTTTAATCACAGTGTAAACGAGATAATGTGGTCTAGGAGTAACACACTGATCCCGACAGTGGGTCAAGGTATCTGTGCCACGATGCCCTCATGCGGGTTCGGGCCTGGGCCACAGATTTATTGGTTAAACTACTTTGTTTATTTCTTTGTGCTCGTTTGTGCTGTTTCTTATCAGAAAAACCTTGCCTTAGTTAACTAACCGCACGTGGCCGACATACACAACGATGCATTATGCAGGGGAGGAACACAGATTTGAGAAAAAGGGAGAGAAATGATTTGTTAGATCGAACCTTGAATAATTGATGGCATGTTTCAACCTCACCTACAAGAGTCAACAGATTCTAGGTGCATGTAGAATTAGCGGATGAGTCATATGTGTACCAACGTACATTACGATAATTACCGATCAAATGAATCAGCGATTAATAACCTGGTAGGATCAAGGCCAAGGATTGAATTTCATCATTCAAATAAACCGAATCTCTACCCACGTTGTTTTTCTACTTCAAAGTCTTGGAAGGTGTGTCATTGCCACGATACTATCAAGTAAACAGGGACACTCGTTGCTTGCGGACACTGTTCAAACAACGAATCCCTTAAGCTCATTGTGCAAACAGCCCTTGAAATTTCGATCGGACCATGTGCCAGTAACCCAATTTGGTGATTACAGAAGAAAACATGCTCTGTGTAACCCTAAACCGGGATTTTTTTAGGTTTTGGGCGGAGGTTGGTCCCGGTTTTGTGGTGGGAGGGAAGAGAGAGGGTCTGATGCAGTTGGACAGTTCATTTTTATGATAAATTGGTCGAGGTTGAGGTTTGATTGCGAGGGATCCATCGGGAGGTTGGCTGGATCGGGTATAATCGAGTGACATTGGTTGTCCGAGGTGATCGCGGATTGCAACATATCCAGACAACGCATACCCCGCGACATGGAGCAGCATGGAGGTGATTTACAAGCCGTCGAGGTACAACATCTGCCAATGCAAACGCACTGCCCAAGGTGACGACGCCCCACCACCGATATTTTAATAGTGATAATTTACTATAAAACCAGCAAAACGCTCGCAATCCTCACCTCCGTACTCAGCACACTCGGCCAAATTAACAATCAGTGCCCACCATGGATACCGAACAATTGATCTTGTTCTTCGCAGCAGTTTGCCTTATGGCTTGCGTCAGCGCTCTTCCACGTGTCGTAAGTCGTCGATTAGCTGTTTAGTCAGTTATCGCATGCAGTGTGAACAAAAAGTGCATATTATTTATCAGGTGAAGGAAAACGGCAGAGGTAATCCCACCGCAACTGTGGAAATGCACTACGACGTTACGTCTTCTGCATTCTCCGAGGAATCATTCATCGACTACGTCCCTCCCGTCGCGATGATATCGAAGGAAAGACCCAACGTCTGCACCGATTGTGGTAAATGAGTTTAACGATAACAAAAAATTGTGAATGTGATGGCGAGAAACAAATTTTTGCTTCAGTCTGCGGCATCAGCAACAGGAAGATGAGGATCGTGGGTGGCAACATAACGGCGGTTCACGAATTTCCATGGATTGCCAGTTTCAGTAAACAGGGAACGTTCTACTGTGCGGGAAGTCTGATCACAAAAAAGCACATCCTGACCGCGGCTCACTGCTTGGAAGGGTACGTCTTCGTCTTCGCGTGATTTTTCCATCTTTCAAGCACAGAAGGCGAGACTCATGATCGTTGGGATTGAATTTTTCATTCCAGCTACAATCTGAAACAGATCCGAATCGTTCTGGGCGATCACAACAGGGCTTCTCGAGAAGGTACGATCGTTCGTCGGAAGATAAAGTCAGCCAGTATTCACGAACAATTCGACCCCTACAATTTCAATAACGATATTGCAATCGTCGAATTGGATGTCCCAGTGCAGTTTGACAGCATCGTTCGGCCAGCTTGTCTCCCGGAAGACCGTGAGTATGACTGTCTCGACGAGACTAATTGTAAGTCCGTAAAATTGATCAATTTTGTTGCCATTCGTATCAATTCAAGGATCAAAGGTCGTGCAGTTACCCAAAATGTCGTGCAAGCCATGAAACTGGGAAGATTGAAGTAAAGTTTTGACAAAGTTCTGCTTCTCTGAATACAAAAATCAGAGCCACATTCGTTGTCTCATGTTACAATTCTTCTGTTACATTATTGTGTCAAGAAAAAAAATATGGTTCCTCTATTTTCAAAGAATTGCCGATACTTGATGTGGATTCTAACTTTTATAATTCAGTAAGATGGATTACTCGACGTTTACTTCACGCAAGGAAAGATCCTGCAAGCAAGTGACGATTTTTAATCAAAAAAGGGAGAAATTCAATGTACTTGAACTGCAATGCAAAGAATTGCCGATACTTGATGTGAATTCTAACTTTTATAATCAAGTAAGACGGATTACTCGACGTAATTTACTTCACGCAAGAAAAGATCCTGCATGCAAGGATCAATAGTAACGATTTTTAATCAAAAAAGGGAGAAATTCAATGTACTTGAACTGCAATTTATAGATCGATTGTCTCCTGATTGTATAACAGAGCAAACTTTCACGAAAATGTCATCATTATCCGAAACAGATATAAGAATCATAAATCTGATGAAAATCCGAACAATATCGCAACCAACTGTCTGAATGAGGCGCACACCTAGCAGAACCTGACATTCAATTAGCGAAATTAGAAAGGGTCATCACGTCCATTCGCAGTAATTGTTCAATTCTGGCTAACGAACCGTTTGGCGAGGATCGATAATAATCGAATCGACTCTACCGTTGCAGTGATTAACCTTGAATTTTACTGATTAAGGGGCCATTGACTACACCGGAGCCATGGGAGTAGCGGCCGGATGGGGGCGAACCGGTGAACGTGAATCGGTAAGCGATGCTCTCAGGAAGGTCGAACTCCCAATTCTATCCGACGAGGAATGTCGCGCTACCGGATACGACAGAAGAAAAGTCACCGAGAACATGTTCTGCGCCGGATATCTAAACGGCAAACGCGATGCCTGCCAGGTACCGATCGCATATACGATTCTCAAGGTCAATTACTCAAATCAATATCAATTCCAGGGTGACAGCGGCGGTCCACTTCACATAGTCGGAAGGTACGGTCACCTGGAAATCGTCGGTGAGTGGTAGTTTTTCTCTTAATGTACTTGGCGGCCGATTATGATACCGGTAACTCTGACCATTTTCATTCTGTACCAGGTATCGTTTCGTGGGGCAGAGGATGCGCTAGACCACAGTTTCCCGGAATTTTCACAAAATTGACAAACTACCTCGGCTGGCTTCGCGACCACCTGAACAACGAGTGCGTGTGTCCACCTCCCACCTCGAAGCTGGCTTCGTTGGCTCCATCGAATCATTGACCAAGCGATAAACTCTGATCTATCCAATCTAGTCTGTTGTATTATAAGCAAAATGTGATGTTATAGTTATCTTTGTTAATAATTGATATCGTTGAAACCCGCAATAAAGTTGATAGAGTACGAAAATCGCTGATCTTTTCTTCCAAATCATACTTTTGACCCCCCCAAAAAAAATCAGACAGTGAATCTGGTCACTTGTACTCAAAATTATCGGTAGTCCAAATATCATTGTTTGTAACGGTCCGATGGTTTCACTAACCCACATATCGGTTCGTTGAAAGCAAAACGCGCTACAGAAGCGACCAACTCGGTCGAGCCTCGTGACCCCGATTCAATCTCAACGCGCGCGCATCTCATTAAGTTGGTCATACTTTTCCACTGTATGGTCGTATGGTATGGTATGACATTCCCCTTCCTCGTTGCACCGCGTGACGTTTCCCCGTTGATTGCATACCATTTTTGATCGGCCTGCGGCGTTTCGTTCTCCTCGAAAATTATTGTACGTGAAACGAGGTAGGATGTAATCAGGTAGATACCTAATTCGAGGTATTATGCCACTGATGGTAGTTTTTTCGAAGGCAGAAGCAGCTCACTTCGTAGGCAGGTAGATATGCGATGGGACTTTTGGAACGAGTTTCTTTCCGGGAATCAACCTTTCGCAAAAGAAAGTTGATCTGGTAACTCGACGGTCATTAATTAATACCGCAATGAGTGGATCGAGATACAATCCCATCAGTGAACAGAATTCTAAAACATCAAAACCGATGACCCTTTAAATTGATGGATATTCGCCTTGGCCTTGACCCTCATGCGATTCAAACCAGCGAAAACCTTCGATTCTGAATTGTAGAATGAGAGTTTGCAAATATCTTGACACCACGTTGAGCGCCAAGTCCTGAATGGAGATGATTGAGGTGATTATCGTGGTGCTCGGTAATCAGTGACGCGAGTGGAACCAGTCGAAATCCGGTGGTAGAATGTAGGAACAACTGGCCGTGTCGTAATAGCACAGCGTCTAGAACTCTCATTTCGGTTTTTGGCTCCCTAACCGAAGGTAGTCCAGGTCCGACTTTGAAGACGGTGACAAGAAGTCGAGGAGAACGGACGGAACGAACTTTCTTCGGACCGCGAACAGCACGATCGAGTCTCAGTTCCTCGTGTTTATCAAGTCGGTGAAAGCAGCTATCGGGTATCCAGGAATACGTTGCAGTGCCCAGGCTCTGGCTGACCAGAACCAACCTCGGCCACATTAGGCTTTCGAATACACCGGTGGCTGAATACGTCAAACAGAAAGGGAAACTAATTATAATGCAAGTGGTGCTTACTCCGGGGTTATTCTCTGCTGCTAACGTCAAGTGTTCAGTGTGCTTCGGCGGGAGAGCGTCTGACGGACTCTCCTCGTCCTTAACGGGTTCGACGAGTGGCTGAATAACAAAAAAAAGGCAAAAAGACAGTCGATAAACTGTTTGGAAAATGAAAAATTCCCTCACGGTGATCTTCTTCGTCCTGACAAGTGCATCAGGATTCGTTTTCGCGTTCCCTCGGCAGGATCCGGGCAGCTTCGAGGTGAGTCGAATTGGTATTCCGAATATGAAATTCGCGAGGTGAGGTCGACCTTGACCCATACTTCAGGATGTGATGACCACTTTCTCCGTCACGGTGTGGTTCTTCAGGTACCAGCTGACAAAGATCGCTGGAGCATGTTAATCGATTTGTTTTATGGGTCATCAGAGTAGGTACTCGCAGAAAGTGACCGTCTACTTGTCGTGTATTGCAGAAAACCGACGGAAATCGATCAGGAAGGTTCTTGTTCGACGAGATATTCGGAATCGACGTATCGGGAGTCGAGTTTGACGACGACTCCTCTTCGTCATCTGGAGAGAAACTGAGAAACTGCACTTGCGGTAAGATCAACATTTCTTCTTCTTCGTCTTCCTTAATGGCTTCCTTCCCACATGATCATCGACGTTTGTTGCTGGAAAACTTTTCTCCCACCCCCCCCTCATCATCGCAGACTCCATCAGTGCACTGATTTGCGAAAAAAGGAAACGCCAAGCTGGGGAGGGGGAGAGAATCCTTCAATACCGCATCCAGATTAGTGAAAAGAACGTTACCATTTCAGACTGCGGTGTTTCGAATCAGGAGAATCGTATCGTCGGTGGCAGACCAACTGGACCAAACAAATACCCGTGGGTGGCTCGCATTGTTTATGACGGTCAATTCCACTGCGGAGGAAGCATAGTTACAAACGACTACGTTGTCACAGCAGCGCATTGCGTCCGCAAGTATGAGTAAACTTCAAGAGGATCGAATCCTTTTGAAGAAACGACTTGTAGAAATTTTCCTTGAACTCTGCGTCCCGAATTCCCGTCCATGATTTACCCAGTCAAGTGGCACGTAGATCGTTAGACCAGACATCGGATGATGATGATGATGTGTTTTTTGTTTCTTCCAACTCCACAGTCTGAAAAGATCGAAGATCAGGATCGTACTGGGCGACTATGACCAATACGTGACCACGGATGGAGTAGCGATAATGCGGGCTGTGAGCGCGATCATCAGACACAGAAACTTCGATACTAATTCGTACAACCACGATATCGCACTGCTTAAACTACGACGAGCTGTCAAATTCACTAAGACTGTCAGTCCTGTGTGTCTCCCGGAGGCAGGTAAGTGACATCAGAAGTCATTCAACAGGGCAAAAGAAACTGGACGTTGAAGATGAAGAATCCATTTTTGAGAATCTTCTTACCATGATTAGTTCGTCAAGACACTTTGCATTCAACGCTCTGTAACTCGACGAAGAAAAATCGTAGCCCAAATGTTGAAAACGGAATTCAAAGAGGAGATTCAAAGCTTGAACTTTTCTTCCACGAGTTTGGTTAAACTTTGGAACGAATCAGTTCAGATCGAATGTCACAAAAGCAATTCAAAGCAGACACTTGAAGCTTCAAAATGTGCTTTTGTTATAATTTTCACCTCTGTAAAAGTGTGAAATCTTGCTCGATTTGGCCAAAGCAATAGACACGCGCCAAGATCAGCTGTAAAAACATTTCGCCCAAAAAATCCGGAACGCGCTACCTGGGACTAATAAATTGGTACGAAGGGTCATGGCTCCGAAGAGCTGTAAAATCATTTTTTCATTCTATCAGGATCCGATCCCGCGGGAAAACTCGGGACGGTCGTCGGATGGGGTCGAACTACGGAGGGCGGGATGCTCCCAGGTCAGGCAAACGAAGTTCAGGTCCCCATCCTCACCCTTACCCAATGTCGTCAGATGAAATACAGGGCCACACGAATCACCAGCAATATGCTCTGCGCTGGTCGTGGCTCTCAAGACTCCTGCCAGGGCGACAGCGGAGGTCCTCTTCTGGTCCAGGACGGAGAAAAGCACGTGATTGCCGGTATGTCATCCTCCTTCTTCCCAAAGGGACCACAGTAAAGTGCCTATAAAGCTCTAAGGGACTGATTAATAAAGACCATCGAGCCATTACAGTATTCAATGGTCATAATTGATTGTGCGATTTATTACTGACCAGGAATCGTCTCGTGGGGAGTGGGATGCGGTCGTCCAGGTTACCCCGGCGTTTACACAAGAGTCGCAAGGTACCTTAACTGGATAAAGACGAACATGAAGACGGCGTGTCTATGTGCAACGTGATGAAGAATCCAGAATGTCAGAGTTAGATCAAATTTTCTTTTCACTATCACAGTACAAGTCTGATGAAGTAGTATTTTTGGCGAATACGTCAGGGTGACGGAGACAGCTTAGAATTGATGAGGATCTCATTACAGTGCGCTATGATACCTTCGCTAACAGATTACATCGTGCCAAAGGTGATCGGGATCGTCGTGACATCAATCTCATTCGTATAGCCCCGAAGATAATCAGTCTCCTTTCTTCCTCAAGATTATAAGACGATCAATTATACAGTGAATTTAATTTGTTCATTATTCTCGTTTCTTTTGATATGCACATTGAACAGATCCATCACCGTGATTATAAACGTATTCTCGGTACTCGAAAAAAAAATCTTAAGAAAGTACGACCTGATCACTCAGATTGAAAGAATCTCCTGATATTCAAGGATCACGATACACCTGAGCTTGGATCATTTTATTCATCCAATTAACTAAAAATCGGCCAGTTTTAACCGACCAAGAATAATTGTACATAAGATCGGTAGACCTTTAGTATTTCAAAGTACATTTACTTTTTTCACTATAGTATATTTAACACTAACCATATTATTTATGAAGATAAAAGATAATTTGTGAGTAAAAAAAATGTTCTCTTTGTTCAATATCTTGCATTCTCTTATCTACACTCCTCAAAAGAATTAAAGCATCACCCATTTTTTAGCTGAAAAATTGGCCATATTCAAAGCGCCATAACTTCGTGTGAAACGTTCGCAGAGAAGGGGTCAAAAACGCATTTTGAAGCTTGGAGCCTCAGCTTTCGAAAACATTTTTTCAAATTTGGCCAGCGCCATTTCTTTTTTTAGTTTTTGCCTCGTAGAGACACTCGTGTCACTTTGTCGAGTGAAAGTGTAAAGTTTGAGGTCATGTACGGGGAGGAGGAATTTTGGGACCGAAATTCGAAATCGGCCATCTTGTAGGCGCAGGTTTTCTCTGCAAAATGGATTTTTGATATCCAGGCTCGGATTTTTTTTCGCAAAGTTATTCGACTTTCCAACAAAAAACTTGAAAAAAAAACTTTGAGCGGCCATTAAAAACGACCCGTTTATCGGAAAAGGGTGAACAAAAACTCATTTTGAAGGTAAAACTATCGACTTTAATTTGCTGCCAAGGAAAATCGAACTACGTCCCGATTTAACCCTTTCCCCTAATTTTTATCACAAAAAAACGTGTTCAGTAAACCGTTGAATTTTACTACCTTCTTCAACCAGGCATAGATGATTCAAAATTCAATTGAAAAAAAAAATTGTCGTGAAAGTTCGAAGCTTTTCCTTCAAAATGACCTTTTGTACTGTTTTCGTGGCATAACGATTAGCTATTTTGGAATTTTTGGTTCTCGTTCTTTTCACAAAAAGCCGGTTTGTGCAAACGTCGACTCTGCAACGGCATTCCGAAAGTTTGCGTCATCCTACGTCCCGAAATACTTGGAAGCTGATTCAATTTCGAAGAAGGTGGGTCTCAACTGTACCTGCGGTGTGTCCACGACGAACAAAGCGACTACACCTCTAATAACGGTTCATTGTCGAACCGAAGACATTATGCGACTTCCTGCCCACCTTCGGAGCGGACAAAAGTGCATGAGGTACGATTTACCGCTAAATACGCTTCGACCTGAATATCTACAACTGCAGCATGAACTAGGATCACATCTAGACTCGGACGAGGAAGAAGAAGAAGAAGAAGAAGAAGAAGATTGAAAACTGAATCAATTCCCCGCGATATACATTTGAATGAAGACGTTCAAAGCCAACGGGATTTTGAAGGTACTTGAATAACATGAGTTGAGAAAGACACCCACATGCATAGAAAAAAAATGAACCAATCGTTACATCCCACTGCCGAATCTGGAACAGGTTACAGTTCGAGACTGTGGATAGAACCGGAATAAATTTTATCGTGACAAAATGTAGAAGATCGTTGAGTCTTTGACAGTATCGGAGAATCCCTGTCGTGAAGGGAGGTAAAAGTTTTTGGCTCCTTTTTAACCGACTTCAAAAAAGGAGGAGGTTCTTAATTCGTTTTTTTTTTTTTTTTAATTCATGTTTGTTACCTCAGAACTCAGTTATTTATGAACCGATTTGGAAAATTCTTTTTTTATTCGAAAGGGTATACTTTCAGATTGGTCCTATATAAATTTCATCAAAATCGGTTCAGTAGTTTGGTTTTGAAGTAGGTTTTTTTGTCATTCGTGACGCTTGTTCGGTAGTCTGGTACCCGAATTTGATCAGCTGCTTCTTCACCCCCATTTTTTCTGAAAAAATTGAACTAGTTTGACAAAAATTCTGTCAAATCAAAAAAATACTTCAAAATTACACTTCCTTTTTGATCACGAAAGGAGGTAGAAGTCATTGGCTCCTTTTTCGGTATTCTGGTACCCAAATTTGAACAGTTGCTTCTTCATCCCCATTTTGAAAGAAAATGAACTATTTTGACAAAAATTCTGTTAAATCAAGAGAAAAAAAGTAGTTTGCTTTCTGCACTGGCTGGCGGTCAATGGCATCGATCGGGTTTGTCCATGATCGTGATCGTGAACGTTGTTAGCGGTCAGCCATTCCTCCAAGGTGCGTAAGACCGAACGGTCTGGTCGGGCGCCAAGTGTACCTGTCCTCTTTTACTTCTTGAATATTAAAGACCGACTAGGACGTCGTCAGTCTTGGCAAGACGCTACTGCGATCAACTACCCAGTAGAGCCCATCATGACTCCGTTATCGGGTTGACCGCGCGGTCGAGTCGATTAATTTTAATCAAACCCACGTGAGAAAGACATTCGGGAACTAGTGACCATTCAAATTCCGAAAAAGATAGTAAAAATGAATAAATCAGTGAAACTATACGCCACGGCAGTGCTCGTCGTACTGCTGACCGTCGTCCAGCAGGCACCGGTAAGTCGGAAGAAATCAGAGTGGATATGCTACTACTGTTACTCCGCCTCGTTAGTCGGTCATTATTACGATCAACGATGCCTCGAAGTGGACTAATTAACTCTATAATTACAGGGAAAACACGAAGTTTATGGAGGAAAAAATTTCTTTGGTTTGTTCGGGAATAAGCCACCCGAATCAGACGAACCTCCGGAACGATGTTACTGCAGTAGGTCGCCTTTCCTCGATCGAATCAGCTGTGTGAACTATTCGCATCGATAAATTCCGCAATTTTCAATATTTTGGACCAAATTTGATTGTATTTTGAGTGTCTCGAAGCAGTTTTTTGGTGACCTGCTTTTTTGCTGATATAGAAAACACCGGCGAATATCGTGAGACTTTTGAGAACTCACGAAATTTAATTTTTGGAGTTAAGTAGCGTCTACAATACTGAATATTTTGACCCAAAATTTGTGCTACTCGTTCATTCGATGGTCCCGAAGAAGATGATTTGTCAGTTTTTTTGTAACCCGATTTTTACCGATTCTGGCCAAAATTGAATTTTTGGAGTTGAATAACTTCTAGAATACTGAATATTTTTTGCCAAAATTTGTGCTACACGTTCTTTCGAT
>JAFFZH010015962.1:62997-74228 GCA_018420115.1 Euura saliciscinereae
CCCCCCCCCCCCCCCCCCCCCCCACTTCGTGCGATTATTCGCGAAGTTAAAAACTACGACCCAGTTTCTGATGAGAAATCTTCTTCCAGGGCGACAGCGGAGGACCCCTGGCAGCCGAACGAGAAGATAAGAGGTACGAGTTGATCGGTGTCGTCTCGTGGGGTAATGGCTGCGCTCGTCCCGGATATCCGGGAGTCTACACTCGCGTTACTCGCTATCTGGACTGGATTTTGATGAATTCTAAAGACGGCTGTTTTTGCGAAGACTGAGGATCGAGTCCTGTGATTTTTTTTTGCAGGTCGTTCCTTTTTAATTTTTTTTTTTTTCACTCATTGAGAGACTGTGCCAACGGTAAAATGGCACCAAATTTGGCTGTTTATTATTATTTTTATACCTATACGTACGAGACGTTGTATGATTATGCTTGTTTCTTCAAATACATTCAAATATTATCAAAAAGCGATTGAGGCCATTCATCCATCGTTGATGATATATTTTTAACATACATGAACAATTTATTGATGTCTTTTATTTCGTGTATTTATATTCACTACCTGATTCCATTTTTTACTCGATTATGCTTCCATCGATACGATTTCATGTCATGTCAACGATAACCTGTCAATTTGAAGATATCTGAATCCTTATCTGATAGAAAATTAAACTTTTATACATGAAACAGTGTTTCAGATAATAATTTCAAACTTTAGTTTCGATTCTGTCTTTTTTTGTTTTACGATCGTTTTATTCGATAAAAAGTTATTTGAAGTCCTAGTCCTCCAAATAATACATTTCGATTGAAATTTCGGAAGTAGGGTAAACGACATTGATTTTAGAAGAAAAAACACAATTTTTAATCAGGAGTCTCATAGCTGATGTTAATCATCGCTACATATTTTCTTATCGGAAAGAAAAAAAAAGTCGTCACCAATTCAAAAATGAACAAAAAAAAGAACATCGAGTCCCAATTTGACCAATTTAACACAAATGGATCGAACAAAAACAAAAAAAGACGTTGAAAAACTCAATAGTCTCAAATTCAAAGGAAACTCAAATTTTTTAGGACTGTAGATATGAAATTTTTGGGAAATTCTTCAACAAATAAAGAAACAACTGTTCAATACAATATTTGGATCCTTCCTGTGTTTCATACACACGAATCATAGAATAATATGAATATGAATTTTTCAATTATAGGTCTTTCAAAATGGAGACAAAAATCTACTAGATTTGCTTGATTTCAATCAAACTTGGCTCATTTTCTTTCAGCCCTACCGAAAATCTTGACGTGACAGATCATATAACGTTATGAAGAAAATCATCACGTCATTCATCGTATGATTTATCTTGTGAAATTGAATGAATATGTGAAAAATCATATAGTAAATCATGTAGGCATGATAAACTATGTGCTTGACCATATGATTTTTCATACAATTCCGGAAACGGTATGCCTATGTGACTTTTCATATATCTGTTCAAAATCACAAGATAAATCATGTGACGCATCACATCACGTTTTTTTATCATTTATCACATCAACATTTTCAGTAGGACGACGTAATGTCGTAATCATCAATGATTCTCAATATTGAGCAGGCAAGGATAATCGAGATATCGAGATACGGTGGGAAATCTTCCAGATAACGGGAAATGGTCCACAGCGGACCTTCAGCCTCCATGATCGAGTATCGAAAATTATTCGCGATTGCACAAGCTCAAGGTGTGCGGGACCAGTAATGCGGGTAGTCATATTAGGTACTGACTTCTGATGCTCGATGAATACATTCCACTGTGCAGTCACACAGCGAATCCCCAAGCGCAATCATGAGCCCGAAGGAATACGTGAAAGTCATACTCTGCGTGCTCGTCGCCATCCTGACGATTCCCGCTGCACAATCGAAAGTAAGTTCGCAAAATTGCTGGCAATTGCTCATGTCTTTCACGGCTTCCAACGTCTTTAGGGGTCGAACGAAGCTGGAAAGGTCCGGGTGACTCGAGGGGTGCTCGACTTCTTGTTCGGACGGTTCAAGACCTGCGGTGGATGTCGTGGGTATTCCGATCCGGCTTCCGGTCGCAGCTTGCGGAACTGATCAGAATCCGTGAATTCGAATTTTGCAGAATGCGGAAGGTCGAATCGTGGCGGGGCGAGGATTCTGGGCGGTGAGTTCACGGACACTCACGAATTTCCTTGGCTCGCTACTGTCCACGTTAAATCGAGCCTCGTCGTCAGCGGAGTCTTGATCAACGATCGATACGTTCTCACGGCCGCTAGCCAGCTGATTGCGTAAGTCTTCGATTATAAAATTAACAAAAATTTACGGATGGATGATTCCGGTCTCTTATCACGGTCCACAGAACCACGGCACCAGAGATCAAAGTCTCACTGGGCGAATACGACCGGTGCTATCTCGACATCTCCTCCACCAACGTGAGCGTGGAGACCGTGATACCGTTTCCGGAATTCAGTCCGGAGTCCAGGTCCCACGATATCGCGCTGCTTCGTTTGAGTCAACCGACGAAATTCGAGAGAAGAATCTCCCCTGTGTGTCTTCCAAACCCCGGTTCGTTGCTTGAAGCCCTCATCATGGTCACGTGACGTTATGAAATGGGTTCACTTCCGCAGGCTCCACCTACTTGGGACAGGTTGGGACCCTGTCCGGATGGGCCGAAGGCAAGACTCAGGATGCTGTTGAGTCGAGAACCTGTCGTCCGAGGAAACTTGGTCTTCCGGTCCTGGGATATGGCGAGTGCATAAACTCCGGAGTCAGTTTATCAAGCTTCCACGACGACTCTGGATGCATCGGTGTGGTTGGAGGCAATTCACTAGTGTGTCAAGTGAGTCGATATAATCCCAACAAAATTACAATTATACTATTCATTCATTCATTCGTCGTGATTTCCAGCATGACGTCGGGTCATCCGTTCTCTACAGATCGTACTCTGGTGTCTACGATCTCATTGGTAAGTAGAGAGTCCGGGCTGGGCTCTTTTCAGATTTCTAATCGACGAATTCTATGTTCTATATCGTTCTCAGAGATTCAAGTAATGCCTTTTCGGTCCAGTCTCGTTAAATCTGTGACGGGAGGTTAGAGTTCTCGTGCCTCTAAGGGGTGCGCGCGCAGTTGCCTCTAAGAGGTGCGCGCGCAGTTGCCGAAGGTGCCCGAACAGTTGGCGCCGGGGAATCGGACACTTTGCGCACTCTTTACGGAGTGGGAACTGGAATCTCCCTTGCGGTTGTTGCGAAACGATTGTTATTGAGTTTACTTTCCAGGAATTATGTCCGACGTGAATCGATGCGACGACAAACCATCCGCCGCAGTTTTCACCCGAGTCGGTCCACATCTAGACTGGATTCTTCAGCAGACCAAAGAAGCTTGTTATTGCACAAAATAATCGCGAATTAGCAGTAAGACATGTCGACATTCATTATTCTATCACATATCGTGTAGCTTAGATGCCTTATATATGCTCTATAAATCGTACACTAGATACCTATCATGTCTCTGTCGCTTTTATTACCCCCATACAACCCACTGCGACTAGGAGAAGGTGGACACATCATCAATTGAGCGAAACAAAGACTGCTTCTAATCACAAATTTGTTAATATAAATCGAGAAAGTTTTCTTACGCAATTCGTGTATCGCATCCCGTGTCGAAACTATTACCTATGTGCATGTTTTACGAGTTTGATGTAGATTACTGGTACGAATGCGGGCACTGATGAAACTAGAACCATAGGGTATATCGTGGATTCGAGCCTCCATGTGGAAAGTGAATTCTAGTTTAAATATATCCCAGCTCGAATAATGAGACCATCGAGTATCCTCGCGGCATCGTTGGTTCATTTGCTCCTCCAGTCGTTAGTGTCTTCCACAAATTTACCCCCGAAGAGCTACCATCGATCGTCTAGGCAGCTGGATAATTCCTACGGAAGTCCTGCCTACAAGCAATGCGGTAAGACTCGACATCCTGATAACGACTTATCCTCGCTCTAACCTTTTGCTTTGCAATTTTTTTTTTTTTCAACTGTGTCCCACGCTCAGAGTGCGGAAGGTCAAATACCCCGAAGAGGAAAAATAACTACACGAGAATCGTGGGTGGCCTCGAATCAGCACCAAACGAATTTCCATGGATGGCATTAATCGTTGCTAATGGATCTCATCTCGTGTGTGGCGGAACCCTTATCAACGATCGTTACGTAATCTCGGCAGCACACTGCCTCGTTTTGGGGTAAGAAAATCTTCACTCTGCCACATATATCTGCAAGTATTTAGGGATAAAATTGTGTTCGTGACGTCAGAATTCACCATTTGAGTCCCATTTTACCTATAAGCTCAAATAAAAAGAGAGATCTAAGAGATACTAAGTGTTTAGTCAGGTGTGAGTTCACACAGAAGACGCTAGATGGCGAGCAATTGGAAACGAAAATGTGGAACTCTGACATCTGGTGCTAAAACGTTGAACCATTCAAATAAGGGTAGCTGGACGTTAAAAATTCCCAGAAACGGGCTAGTTCCATCATTACACTATTATACTGACTCATTCTTGTGAGAATATATGACAATCAACTATTTATACCTCAAGAACGACCCTGAAACTGGTTTCGAATCAAAATCATAAACAAAGATGGTGGCTCTAAGTCGATTTGAAACGTTACAAAGCCTCTAAATTTGCAATATATCGTATCTTATCGATACTGAATCATGTTCAATACGTTTTTTTAGTGGTTTTCTTATCACCCGAATTAGTTTTTGCATCATTAGTGAAAAAGAAATCCTATTATCGCAAGTTTGCTGATGGTATCTATCAGGGTGTCGACTAAGCTCCGAAATTTCGTTATCCCAGTATATTCCTATGTAAGCCTTTAAATTGGGTTAATCTACCGGGACGGGAGGGTGAAAGACGCTAATGATATTTGATGAAAAGTTTTGGGAAATCGGAAACTAAGGTTGTGCTCGGAGAGCATGATCGATGCACCGATGATCAACGGACGGTCGTTCTTTCCGTTGAAAGATTTTATCCGCATCCTCAGTACCAGGAGGGAACAAACAACGCTGACTTAATGCTGATCAGACTCAACATGAGGATCACATTCAACGAATTTATCAGGCCTATATGCTTGACAAAAATCAGTAAGTGTACCTAATGAGTCAACTATAGGTTCAAGATATTCTGAACAAGGGGCTTTGGAGCCAGCCTTTGAACTTCCTGACCTCAGATTCTTGACCAGTGGCTCAGAAAAGCCAATTTTTGTCAGATTTCAAATGTTCAAATGTTCTTCAAGTCTCCAACCCTTGTTGAACCTGCTGACAAGAATCCTGAGAGAATCTTTGTGCAACTTTGAAATCTGCGTCCAAACAGCCAAAGCTGCTGATTGCCTCCCTTATAGTTTCTCCGTATCGCCCCAAATTACCAGGATTTGGAACAGGGTGGCTCCTGCAGGCTCCCCAATTTCCTGAGGAACTTCCTGAATGAATACTTCCGCGTCTCCCGTTTTCTCCCTAATTATCGAAGGAGTCACGCGGAGTCAGCAATGCAATGTCAGCGTTATCGTGAATCATTGCAGTACCAAACCGTAGCACGACGTCTCGATTTGGGAAAAAAATCGCCTGTGCCTTGGGCTGGGGCCGCGCTGACGACACGGAGGAAGTCTGCTCTCTGAGGATGGTTGCCTTGGAGATATACGAGTCGCAATTTTGCCCGACCAAGGTATCAACGCTGCTTTGTGCTGGGTCAGGTTCAGACGGACGAGACGCTTGTCAGGTGATATGTAATCATTAGATCAGATCAAAGGGAGCGAACAGTTGTCCTCGAAACCGCGTTTTTTATATTTGTATCAAATTCTTCAGGGAGACAGTGGAGGGCCTCTTCAGATGATGAACGAAGACCGGAAATTTGAGTTAATTGGTGAGTCAATCGGCTCGATTTATTATCAATTCGATATTCAAATATCGAACTGAGTTTTAATCAAACGACTCGACTCAATTGCACAGAAACAACTAGATTAGCATCGTAAAATTTGATTGACTTGTTTGTCGGCGGGCTCGCAGACACCGTTTCGAAACCGAGTAGGTAGAGCAAAAAAAGACCTCGCGATCATTTCCTTCGGCAAAATCGCAGGGCTGGATTCTAAATTATGCTAAATTAGAGAAGAGGGATTTCTTAGCTTTCTAGGGTCGTAATAAAATGGTCATTCATTCAGGTATCGTGTCCAACGGTATTGGATGTGGCAATCAAGGGTTTCCTGGACTCTACACTGACGTTCCTCGATTTCTACCATGGATCCTCGAAGTCACATTGAAAGACTCCATGTACTGCTGGCGTTAATAAATAATATGCAATGTTGATAAAGTTGGGAAATATAAATGTCTCCAGTTTTTCATGGTTTTCTTCAGGTACCATAAAAAGCGTAGATTACAATCCATTTTCTTTCATTTCAACATCATTTTTTACATTTCTAATCAATATTTTTCTCATCATTTCATTAATTTCCTCTTTTTTTTCTCAATATTTTACTATATTGAAAAGATTCTGTCATTCGCAAGACGGTTTTTCATCACTGAAATCTTTTCTTTTCACATCACTTTCTCTTCTTTTATCCACATTGAATTTTCTGTGGGTTGATATCAAGACAGTGATAAGGCGACGCAATAAAGCGAACAGATCTGAAACCCTAACAAAGACGAGGGACACTATGAGATTTATTAAGCAGCTCCGTCAAAGAGCCCAAGCAGCGTTCAAGCTACTTTCATGAAATAAGATCTACCGCTACCAATTGTCCATGAAATTCAAATCCAACTGTCTGAAATATCATTTCTTATCTCTACAGCAAACTTCGGACTGTTAACTTTTCAGTCGTTGATGGAAACAACTCATGGTCACACTAGATTTTTATGACCGTTTCAAACAATACAGTGAACAAATTGCTTCTAGCTACATTTTGCACTCGGGTGAGAGAGCTTGGAGCTTAGAGATAACGACTTGAAAGACTCTAGTCTCGCTCACTCCGTGGGATTAAAAGATGCACTCGGTGATTCGGCGAGACGGCAACTCCCCAGATTAGAATTTCGATACAAAATCCTCTCGAGAGGTCAAACCAATTACTTATCGGGTACCAGCTTCGATTCACCCCAAGGTCATCTGGGCCGCGAGTCTATCGCGTACCAGAAAATCTCCGATAACGAAAAACGATATTTCTAATTCGTTCTACTTCGAGGCGTGACGCGGTAACGTTCCAAAGACATCTGATCACCCAGTGCACAATGGCTATGATCGACTTTGGAGCCACTAAAGCTTCCAATCGTCACAGCAAGATAACACGAGGAGTCGCGAGGTGGGGTGGAGCTGAAAACCCGCCATACGGGGGTGGCCAAGGTTTGCCATCTACCATTCGGGATATAGATGTACATTTGTGGTCCAGGGAGCTCAGTAGCTCTCGTAGATCAAAAGGAGCTCGTGGTAGAGTCATCAGCCTCTACATCAGCATCATGAATATCACGTCAGCGCTGTTCGCGGTCGGAGCTCTTCTGGTAAGGTGAAAGGACCAGTTATTGATCACCCTTTTCACTCATCTTTCGATACATCAAGGGAAGAATGAAAGAACAAACTTGAATTGTGATTATTGATTTGGACTTCAGAAGATCAACTAAGTACGAAGAAATTCTTCCAAAACGATCTTTCAAGACTTCTGTTAAGTTTCTTTTTCTTCCGGTCTCTCGTTCCAAGTTATCAAAACGAGGAGAGTTTGATTTGACGATGATAAAAGATCTTTGTTTCCTCATTTAAATCTACAATCACCTTCCTTTTCGTTTCTATTGAAGAGACGTCGATAAAAGCCTCATCTTGTTATAACAACTATGATATGTCTTCGGATAAGTGATTGTAAAGGCATTTCGTAAAGGCAATGTCGTTAACCCTTCCAGGCGATGGTCGAAGGTCGGAGTCGGAGCTCCCACACCCCGAAGATCGATCCAAAATGCGGTAAATATCAATCGAAATTGCGAAACACTTCCAACTGCAGCATATTTTCGATTCTCCAGAATGCGGCGTGTCCGGGGAGGGCATATCCAACCGTATCGTAGGTGGAAAGGTTTCGACACCCCACGTATTCCCCTGGTCCACTGCGATCTTCAACAAGGGTTCCCTGCACTGCGGGGGAGCGTTGATAAACGACCGGTACATCCTCACCGCTGGACATTGCGTGAAATGGTACCAGCTTCTTATCGATGATCCTGGCTAGTCATGATCGTACCGGAATCTTGAGGACGTTTTTATTCCCACAGGACTGACCACGGCGACTTGACCATCGGTCTCGGCATGCATGACATCGAGAAAACCGACGAAGGGGTCATCAGGCCATTGGACAAGGTCATACTGCACGAAGATTTCGAAAGCGACTACCTTCACGATACCAACGACATCGCTCTACTCAGACTCAAACATCCTGTCAAGTACAACGACAACATCAGACCAGTGTGTCTGCCTGAAGAAGGTGCGTTGCACCAACTATAGGTCTGATGATAGTAAAGAAATAGTACTTGCACGGGGTCAGCGTGACCCCAGCCAACTTTGAAACGTTGTCACATTGATTCTGTTGACGATTTGACTACGGGAAAATTCCTGGACGTACTTGAGGATCTCTAGATTGGGCCCGAATTGGATATTTGATATAAAATTGAATTAGAGCCTCGTAAAAAATTCGCGAATCGAAGAACTGGAAAAAAAGTGACTTGTTTTACTGAGAAAATCAACTTCCGCAACTTTTTATATTTTTGGCTAAAAATTTAGCTGGGTATTCTTGAGATACCACATTTTGACAACAAAAAATACCACAGTTTTCTTGATTTTGACTTTGTTTCTCGGCTGCCAAACCCAGACTAACGCTTTTCTTGCAACAACTATGGAGCCAACGTATAGTCAACACTTCAAACTCCTAACAAATGGCGCCACAGGTTCAGATTCGAGCATCTTCTATGCTAAATATTGAGGAAAAGTTGAAGTTGGGGTCATCTGGACCCCAACTAAGTGGACTAGGGTGGAGTCCATAAAGGGACAACAGTCCTCGAACTAAGGGTGCAATTTTTCGTGCTTGCTCGCTTGCCAATGGAACGGCCTTAACATTGGACTGAACACAATCATTCAGGGTCTGACTACACGGGTCACAAAGTGAAGGTTGCCGGATGGGGAAGAGTGACCACGGGCGGAGGTGCCTCCAGGTTCCTTCGTCAGGCTGAGCTGAAGGTGATGCCGTGGGGCAACTGCAGGAACACGTCGTTCGGTGATCACCTGACGGAGTCCATGATGTGCGCTTACGCCGACGAAACCGACGCCTGTCAAGTACTTGATGAAAATTTCAATCGTTGATTACTCGTCGGTGCAGCACATTATCCCGTTTCTTTTTTTATACCGCAGGGTGACAGCGGAGGTCCTTTACTGTACGAATCCGACGGAAAGTACACGACGATCGGTAAGCATAACGACGTCACTGTGCATAAAGCTTGACTGTAATTGACCATGAAATTGGCAGGAGTTGTTTCCTGGGGGATAGGATGCGCCAAGAAAGGGATGCCCGGTATATACGTCAAGAACACCGACTACTTGGACTGGATACGATCCCATACCGCAGACGCGGTTTACTGTCTCGACGATTAGTCGATTTGTCTTTTTCGATTCGGTATCGGCTCTTTTTTCCATTATATTTTGGGCAAATAAAGAGGAAAATGAACGACGACGAATTTTTTTAGAAGGTTGCTGATGATTTTATTTTCTCGTACACCCGCAGCTGTTTTTATTACCGTTTCAATATCGTCGTCGCAATTAAGCGATAGCTACGGTCCGATTTTTCAATTTTAATTTACGACCGAACGTCAAATTGGACTTCGCGAATTCTGATCGACCGGAACAATAGCGACTGATTAAAATAACGTAATCGTATGATGATTGCGATGCGAAAAGCTGTGGAATAAAAAGAAAATTTATTGTCGAAACCGTGGAGCGCGAAAATTAAACTTTGATTTATGATCGTAACGATAATCTTCGGTTATAATTTATCGTCGTCCGGTATTTCGATGTTTGCGAAACGGATTAACCATCGAATCTTGATGATTCATTCGTTATCCTCAATATTCCATCATTTCAACGAATCATCGAATCGTGAATGTGACTAAAAAAAATGAAAATTGCTCTATTCCAATTACAATATGTATACCTAATTTGATTTTTCGCTCTTGAACTTTGAGCAAGCAATTTGATAAGAATAACTGGATTCAATTATTTTATGCTTCCAAGCCCGAAAAATGAATATTTGTTTCGAAAGACACCGTATCAAACTAATTTTTTCATGAAACTACTATAAATCAAGAATATCGTTCTAAATATTTGCGAAAAATATTGAAAATCTACAAAGTTATGAATATTTTAGTAGAAATCCGTATTTTTCCAAACACTTTTTTTTCATGAATATTTTTTACTACCTCGAAACTAAAAAATTACAGTTTTATCGATGAGGGCATATATTTCAACGTTCAAATTACGTCTCTTAATTTTTATACCGAAATATAACGCGTCGTCTTGCTTCAAAAATTGCGCAAAGTTGGCTCGGGTCAAATGTACCCGTTGTGACTATAAAAAATTAAACCGTTTCAAGTCATAATATGTAAAATATATCAAATCCAACATCATATAACGAATAAAACTGCATGACAATCGACAATCTTCCTTCTCTATCCATAAAAAATAATTTATACACATAATACTAGAACAATAAATCTGATTCTTAATACAATTACACGTAAAAAATAGTATATTATGTAACAAGGGAGTCAAATGTAAAACACGTGTGTGCTAAGAAAACAGGAGGGCTGGCGAAGCCAAGCCCTTCTGTTTTTTTAGCACAGTAGGGTTTTACATTCAACTCCCGTGTTGCATACGATATTTTTCGTTGCATGTGGACGTAAATGCAGTTTTAAAAAACCTCCCATGGTCGTAAAATTGCATTTTACACCCACTGCAACGAAAAAATCTTTTGAAGCATATAATCTTAGTGAACCAACAAAATAAGTAATAAAGTTCCAATAGATTATAAAAAAAAAACTACTTTTTTTGTCATTTCAAAGATACTTTGAACAGGTTAGAACAATTATTTGACCGAAAACAGTTGAAACTATAAACTAAACGAAGGATTATTGACCCCTCGACCCCTTTTTCGGAGTTATTACACTCATATAT
>JAFFZH010015962.1:74238-90875 GCA_018420115.1 Euura saliciscinereae
AGTATTATTTGCGCCTGCAGATAGGCAACCGATCGTACAGCGTGTTCCGAAAGCTCTGCGCGCGCATGGGAGTCTCACACAATACGCGCGAAGCGCGTTGTCAGTTGTTGCCGCCGATTGTCAATTATTTCCGTTGAACCAGCCGTTCAAACAGTGAAAAAAAAAAAAAATTCCCGTGTATCCATAAAATCGATTAAAACGCAATGGCAGGTCTTTTAGATTTGTGTGAAAAATATTTTGGCGCAAGAGACTTCTACGATGTCCTCAAAATTCCGACCACAGCGAACGAGAAGCAGGGTGAGTCCCACAACAGACGAACCCTAACCTCAAAATTATCAACTAAATTCTGTAATTCTGTGTCTTTTGAAGACGGGAAATGGAATTAAATCGCTTTTCGAATGTTTTCTGTCTCAGTTAAGAAAGCCTATCACAAACTGTCGCTCCTCGTGCATCCGGACCGCGTCGAGGAGGCTGTGAAGCCCGAGGCGACTGAGAAGTTCAAAGTACTGGGGAGGATCCACTCGATACTGAGCGACAACGATAAGCGTAAGATCTACGACGAGTCTGGCCAGTTCGACGAGGAGAGCGAGGAAGTCGTGATGCGAAATTGGGCCGACTACTGGCGCTCTCTATTCAAGGAAATCACCGTCGAGGATATAAACAACTATGAGAAGACCTACAAGGGCTCGGAAACCGAGATCAAGGACCTCAAGAGGGCATATATCGATAGTAAGAAATTTCCCAACAGCTCATGCCAACGCAAATCCATTTCTCTACTGTCGGAGAGAGGCGCCGATACTTTTGGGACCTGCAGCGATGCAAAATCCAGACCCGCGGAGCCTGCGCGCAAAATTTAGCAGAGTTCATTAATGGTTTTGAATAGAAAATCGATCCAGTCTCTCATTGGTCCGAGTTGCGAATGGCATAGAATTTGTTTCGGAGGCTCGGAAGACACTTTTTTTATGAAATTGAAGCTAGAAGACATAGTCAGCAGAAAAAAGGGCTGAATTCGATTCAAATCAGACAATGAAGACCAAGTATTGCAAATTTTATGCAAAGTTGATACTTTTATGTCGTTTCGCAACAGACTCAGACATGGAGATTCATCGTCGACTGTTATTTCTTCTTCCGCTTCTCTATTCACTTTGTACATCTACTTCATGCATCTTCGAATTCGTTTTGATTGAATTGCCGACTATGAGATCGTTTTTTTTTCCATTAGAAGGAAGATTCATAGAATTTGTGCAGAGATTTTGACTCCGCTCGGCTACTTTGACAATTTCACATCGGCAATTGCTTCGATGTAGATTAAAATCACACAATGGGCTGAAACTGTCTTCTTTTTTCGCGATTTCCTTAATCAGAAGAGTACAACTTGACTATACTGACTATTTCAAAGCTTTCAACTGTAGAAATTGTAGCCGGTAGCGCCAAGTCCTTCCGACGTTGATAGTTACTATAAAATTAGTACATCTATACCTTTTTTTTTTATGAAAATTCAGAATATGTTCATAGACTCTGTTATAGCAGATGATAAAACGATTCTCTTCGAGGCTTCGACACAGAGACAGAGAGAAGGTATCTGTTTTACCATCTGCTGTGACAGTTATTTCATGATCCACCGGAGAAGAAAATCTGGGAATGGCAGGGAATTCGGGTTTATATCCTGGGATTGATCGATTTTACACCTACAATCTTGCAATCTCGCCAATGCTAAAGTTACCTTAGTTTCATTGAATTGAAATGTTTGAAAATTGATCAAATTAGAGAATTTTGTCATTTCAATTGAATCGAAGCTTGAATTCTTCGATCCAAATTTAGGTACTTTGAATGAAAAATGGGGAATTTTCGAGTTTACAATTTCATTTTTGTTGTCCAAGTCATAATTAATTCACATTAAAAAATTGTGTTGCTTGAGTAAATGAGATTAAAAAATTCTTGGAAAAATTGAAATTCTTTCAACCGGAGAACCCGGAAATGTCAGGGATATCAACGAGTAGTGAATTTTGACTGCCTTCTTACCAAAGCCGTTCAATTATGACGGGTCGGTGTACCGGAGTCGATTTATTCAGAACATGATTCGCGTTGATTTAATCAATCGTGAACATCTGAAGTAGTAGACACGCTCACATAACACGAACCAGCTCATTATCATGCTCGCTACGCTCTTTAACTAAATTGAAAATTCTTTGTGCGTCGCTCACTAGCTCGTCAGTATTTTTCTGCTACGTTTTGAGACTATTTTTACGATTCTTCTTGCGCTCATTCATCTCATCCATTCAGAATTCTATAAATAAACTATGCAACGCCTTAGATGAGATAACTTATCGCAACGATACACGTATTCGTTAACGTATCATTATTTGTTGCCTATACTCAGTTTCAACGATTGCATAATAATTGCGTAGCCTTGTATGAGTTATTGATTCTCATACCTTCATCTGTGAAGTAGAATAACTCTCACAATTTTGAATATTTTTTTACCAAATTTGGGGCTCGCGCTCGGTTCACCATCCCGAACAATCGAATCGTGGCAGATTTTTTTATATCCCACTTCGGGCTGCGTGAGAAAATTCGCCGAGGTTCAAATCTAGTTTTCCCGCCTCGGGTTGTGCGAAGTGTCTTTTGGAAGACAAAACAGCGTTCATAAAAAAAATAGCCAGCTCTCATAAATTCAGATTCTTCTGAATCGTATAATTTTCATCGCCTTGAGTTTGAGTTTTCTGTCCGCTATAAATGTAACGTAAACAACCTGTCTGGCCTCATAGATGACTCTTGTTCATTTTAGTTTTAAAGACGTCTCGATCGACGCGTCTCAATCTCTTAAATATATTTTCACAAGACTGTAAAAAAGAAAAAAAAAAACGCGAATCTTTCAGCTGCTGTAAATTAATTCGCTGAATTAACACCCGCCTCTCGAGTTACACTCGTCAATTTTTATCGTCCAACTATCTGCTCAGTTTGACACAACGAATGTCCTTCTTTTTCTTTTCTGAAGCTTGAAGTGTTTCAACGGTTTTTTTTTTCTCTCTCTCTCTTCTGTCAATTAGGCAAAGGAGACATGGATTACATCCTCGAAACTGTACCGTTCACAAACTGTGCCGAAGAACCTAGATTGCATGATATAATTGAGAAATTAATCGAAGAAGGCGATGTACCAGAATTCAAAACCTTCACTCAAGAAGACAGCAAGAAAAAACAACGCAGGAGACGAAAGGTGATATAATTTTGTTCACTTTTTTTTGTGTTTCATATATCTCATATATTGTATTCTAATTCATCAGAGAACAATGAACTGAGATTAGTAGAGGAAAAAATTTGCATGACTGATACTGCCTATCATATGTACATGTACAAGCTTCCTGCATCCTGTTGGAAGATAGCACATTGTAGGAAATGATCTGTTGTGTTTTTGTTTTTTTATCTCGCGTGTTAAACAAGATTTTGATGCCGAAAATATCGTATGTTGGGTAGATACGTCATTCTTTCATTGAAATTTTTAAGGAAAAGATTGAAAAAAAGATAAAGGCAAAACGTCGTAACTGCCTTTTTTTTCGCCTCCTCAAAGAAAATTTCATAAAAAAAACACCTAAACAGCTGAGATAAATTGGAAAAACAAATGTTTATGAACAAATCTTTGGGTTTTTAGCCTAAATACGATATAAAAAAAAATATATACGACCTTTTCGCAATTACGAAAATAATTGCGCTCAAGGATGTATACAGCCAATACATCCATAAATTACGTTGATGATAGTCAACGAAATTTCTTCCATATCGCGAAAAATGTTTCAATACTCACGTCATTACTAACTCGAGTAGTAGTAGTGCATAAACGAGAAGGAATTTGCGCAACCAGACCTGTGTGTATAATAGGGTGATGACTTATCGCGGTATATAGAGCCTCTATCGCCGTATAATTCATAGGAAGAAAAACACCAGAGAGCGATTTTGCCCTCGATGCAATGACCATGTCACCTGTGACCTAAATTCTAACGTTTAGTTTCATCGATTAATTTTTTTTCTTCAAAACTCCCTGCGGTCTCCCGCGCCTTAATTTCCGCTCCGGAATATAGTTCTATTTTAACGTAATACTATTTTTACCGATGGACGGCCACTTGACGATTCTACCGAGAGTCGAAGCAGTAAGAGGGGGGGTCAGCTACTGGTAAATAAATATCCCGTCAACAGAACGGCTCCCTTCAGTTGCTTAAAACAATCGGACCGAATGCCACGTGATTATCAAACCTCATCATAATCAAAAAAAAGTGACAAAAGTTCGCGTGTTCTCTTGTGATGTGTTGAGATATTCTAATCCTCTCAGACAATCCAAATTCTTTATCGAACCAAAAAAAAAAATGAAGCAGTTCATAGTTTGCTTACTGTTCATACAGCTTGTAGTTTCAAACGTGTCGGAAACCAGTGCCGAATGTACATCGGATGAGGGGGGTTCCCCCATGTACACTTGTAACGGTGGGAGTGTCACGGATTTGGCTAAAATCTCGTCCGAAGCTCGGATAATCGAAATCGAAGACATGCCCGTTGGTAAATTAACGTCGAATTTACTCGGCCGTTTCCGGTACCTCCAATTGTTCCGATGCTCGAGTTGCGGCTTGAGAGAGATCGACTACGCCCCGTTCGAGTCGCTTCCGGACCTCCAGCAGCTGATGCTGGACAACAACGAGCTGACCCGGGTCAGCGGGGACTGGTTCATCGGACTCGACAACCTGCGGGTACTCGATCTGAGCTCGAACAGGATCAGCAACATCGAGAACGGCGATTTTGGAAACGCAACGACCCTCAACGAGCTGAGGCTTTCGGGGAATCCCATGGACTGCGTGGACCCGAAGGCCTTCGCAAAGATGCAGGACCTCAGCGCGTTCGAATTGGCCGATATTCCTGACTTCAAGTGCCCAAAAGCCGTCCTGGAGTTCGTCAAGGACCGGGGGATAGAGTTTAAGCCAGACGAAAAGTGGAACTTGAAGCAAAATGAGAAGGTCGAGGTCACCGAATCGCCGAAGAGCACCGCCCCGACGAAACCCGCTAACATCGAAACCCTCGCGCCGACCATGGTCAGCGAGGATGTTGACATTCTGACACTGACCACGTTGCTGATACCGAAAACCTCGGGTAGAGCTCCCGTCGTTGAAACAACGACGCCGATGAACGTTGTTCAGGTTCCTTCGAAGCCCGTGGAACCGAGCAACATCATCAACGCGACCAATTTGGGACCGACGACACAGGAGACGATGATATTGGTCACCGCGTCCCGGTTACCGGTGAAATACGTACCGCCGGAAACCACTAAGGCCCCTATAATCGTGGGCCAGGTGGAGCCCGCGATTGGCGAGAAGGGGGTAGTCCCACCTGTGATGGGCATTCCGAAGACCGAGGCGAACGCTGATACTGGGATGGAAACCCCTGCGGAATCGGGGTCCACGGAGAGCCTCCACAACGGTGGATACAGACCCGATCATTTTGTCGACGAGTATCTCTTAACGATGTTCGCGGTCGCGTTTTATCGCGGCTTATTGTGATACCGCACATCGATCAGATCCCCATATGCTTGCGGTAGCGAACGAAACGACATTTTCATTGTTTTTAATACGAGAATTTTAATGCACTGGTTGGTTGTAGGCTTATGATGACGTAAGGGCGTAGATACCTTTTCGTAACAGCAAAAGGTCGTATATATACAGGGTGAGCTATCTCCGCGTCTGAACGAGGGAGGGGCTTATCACTGCTGATGCTCCGCCCCTTGGCGTATCAAAGACTGTTTTCATTCGCAAATCAGGGTTGGTACGCACAGGGAAAACCGGGAAAAGTCAGGGAATCTCGAAAATAGGACTGGAATTTATCACTTGAGAACGATTGAGCAAATTTTATCTAGAATATGCTGTATATTTCGTGTGTATTGATGATAATTTGAAAATGGATTTACTTTCCCCTTTAGCCATTGGAAATTAACTGGAAAAATTTCATTCAGCGACTGGAAAACCTGGAAAAGTCAGGGAATCTTGTGCTTCTCACTCGATCAGACCAAGTATCGACGGCTTGATGTTAACTTAAATTGTTATAACAGTTTGCGATACGCCAAGGGGCGGAGCATCAGCAGCGATAAGCCCCTCCCTCGTTCAGACCCGGAGATAACTCGCCCTGTATATATATTTTTATATCGAGTTTTTTTAGGCTCAAAACATGAAGATTCGTTCACAAACGTTGGAATCTGATATGAGGTCAATTAAAAGCAGAAGGTCGTATTTACTGGTGGTAAATATTCAAAAAATTGGCGCCTACTATACGACCTTCTTCGTTGACCCGCGAATATTTTTTATCGAATTTTTCGAAAAGTTCGTTTTTTTTTTACAATCTATCTTCACGTTTCGAGTGTTTCTATGACTTTTCCCCTTTTTTAGCCAATATACGACCTTCTGCATTAGAATTTTTTTAGCGCGAAAATTAAAAATAAATTATACGACGATCACATTTTTGTGGCAAAAGCAAATATTTTATCATACTCGTACCAAGTGTAAAATGTCGTTTCGAGTTTTATCACGAGACCTGTGAACTGTACCTATGGAAGTGAATATCGGGAGTTACTTAATAAGAATATAGTTTAAAAAAAAAATCAACCGTGCATTTAAATATTAATAATACACCTAATTCATTACTTCATAATTATTCACTGATCGTGATGTAGTTGATTAATTTTTATCTACACACCTCGCTTCGTCGGATTATTATAAAATAAACCATTAAACATTCTCTACACGTTGCTTTGGAAAATATATTCCCCCACAATCTTTCGCAGTGCCGATTGAATAACGAAGAGTATTAAATAAACTATAAATATTCTCATCACGAACGGAGTTAAATTATACATTATAAATTATCGACACAACTAAATTTCGTCGGAACGAAGACAGCATTAAAAAAATAAATCAGATAACAAAAAAAAATTTTGGTGAGTATAACGTATTAATATAAACGCTTTGCGCCTCAAAAATTGGTTTCACACCTTTTCATTCCCTTGGGAGTCGAATTTCGAAAAACGCTCAAACTACTTTCTAGGTATTTTAATGAGCAATAATTTGACACCAAAACGAAGTCAATATCTCGTCGGGCCGAGGAGATATCCATGAATCCGCGAAAACATGTTTTACCCCTTATATTCTCCTTGCCCATGGAACATGTTGCCCAAATTTCAAGTTTCTAGGTCAAGGGGTTTGGGCTGGGCGTTGATACCACTCTTGTTCCTTTATAGATATAGAAATCATTTAGCCAGCCCAAAATCCCCGGTACATATTATGCATATATTTAACTGACTCAAGAATTTAGGTTCTCTTGCCAAGTGGAATTATTGTCACCGAACCCAAATACAATGTCAGTTTCAATGTCAAGTTGACCAAACGACTTCCGGTCAATAATTCTGTTAGTCTCTTGAGTTTCTAATCATTTTTGTTTCTTGACCGAAAAAACAAAAGGAAAAAAAAAATTACATAAACGTGACTCGTTATGTATACAACCCAATTCTCACGTACCATGGTGACCACGTGCAGTGTTTCGAACAGTAGCTCTTCTGTATTGAATACCGAGGAGAATCGTTTCGCGGTTATTGCTCTATCTGTATCTTTTAAGGCCAGTGTATTAAGTGCTTCCGGCGGAAGTGTGCGAAGAAAAAATCGTGGATAGGAAGGACGATAAACCTTTGTTTACGACATTTCGTTTCACGCCCACGCACTTTGTCAATTACAAAGATATGATATGTATTCGCAAAAAAAAAGTATCACATTGCGCGATGAATAACTACGAAATGAGTGTGTTAATCCAATTGCCGTAGTTACACACTCGACAACCTTGAATAGCTTTTAGAACAATTTTATCATTGCAGTACGCCACATTGCAATGCTACCATGTACGAGAAGATGGTACGTGTGTGGGTCAGGGGTCAATTTACAGGATTGTGCAATCGTTTGGAATTCTGATTACGATGACACCCGTTGTTTGTGCAACGGTATACCTCGAAACCCCGCGAGCTGAATTATGGATTGAGACTTCTTTCAATCTGGGAGGGGGATTCGCCGATCAACGCAACTAGAAGAAGTATTGATCACGAGTAGTTCGGTGTTTCAATGATGATTGCATAATAATTGCGTAGCCTTCGAAGCACAATTTTGATGAATATGACATGTCGATATCGAAGATTGTATGAGTTGTTGATTCTCATACCTTCATCTGTGAAGTAGAATAACTCTCACAATTTTGAATGATTTTTTTACCAAATTTGGGGTATTTCTATAAAATAGCCAGCTCTCTATATTGTGAATCACATAGTCAGCATGGTGGTACTGCATAATGAATCACGTCCCTGGTTCTCTTCTCACACGTTTCTTTCTCAATATGAGCAAAAACTGTGCGTAGACATGATTACAAAAACGCAAGAGGGGTTATCTTGGATGAGATAATTTCTGAGATCGTAGTCGTTCCAATTAGAGCGCGAGCTTAACACACGCCTTTCTTTCATGCGGAGAGCAGAACAAAAAAAAAATGATAATAATCATCATCTAAGCTAAAAATGATAAGACAGAAAAGACGATGAGTTTGAAATAATTTGTTGTCCTTGACTCTGACCGAGAAAAATTAATCTAAATAACTACATCGCGTTTGTCAACCGCACTTTATTACATGGCACAGTGCACTCTACAACCACGGGTCTCATCAATTGCAATGATTGATCAGGGTGAGTCTCGGGGTCACGAGATATCTCGAAATTCGAAAATTGATCACTTTGTCGGATAAAGCTGTGGCTGTTGGCGCAATAAAACAACCAACGACCCAGTTTCTGACCCCATTCGTCAGTTTTTATCATGTAATTGCAAGTAGGCAATTCATCATTGATGAAGAAACGCGACTGCCAAGTGTGACATTCTTTCCAATCTTGATGGGATTGATGGGAATTTCATTGATGGGAATCACAACTTTTTCCTTATCTAAATTTATTTGAATCAACTCAAATACCAAAACGCTGAATTAGCTTCAGCAATTAACGGAGGGTCAGAAACTGCGACATCAGAGGGTCATAAATCGCAAATTATCAATTGAATTTGGAATCATAAAAAGTCAGAAACTGGTACCGTTCATCTTGTATGAGATTTGAGTGATTAAAAATCGGTCTTGAAGACTGTGACCTTCGAGCTCGGGCGACAAACGATAAGGTCAATACCACGATGTCGATCTCGGTATAATTTGGCAACGCTCTAGACCCTGGTAAGCCTCCATCTCGTAATTGGCACCATTATCTTGAATAAAGTAAAACGGTTCGGAGATTGCGGGTATCAATTTTGCCGCCCGCTTTCAAAAACCACAGGAATTGATAACGATTTTCCGTTGGACTAATCAGAGATCCTCACGTGCTCCTTTTTTCACCATGTGTGTAAGAATCACATTCCTGGGTTCCTAGCCTAGGCTAGGATGGATCAAAGAGAAAACATCGACAACAGAAGCTGGTTGTATGGTTCGGGTTGTGTAACATAGACCACATCATAGGATGATGTAGGAAAGTTGCCAAAATTATAAATATACTCCGAACGCGTAATTCAGCTGCCAACCGGTCGGTTCAACACGAATAACAAAATCAACTAATAGTGGGCCAGAAATTTAGATACAGGCGTGACGTGGTACTGGTCTGAATCATATCAGAACAAGACTATTAGCCAAGACTTTGAAATTCCCTTCATTTATTTTGTTTCCAGCTTTTTTAAATCTCGCCTCAGATTCTCGATCAGCGGTTAGAAAAAAAACTTCGAGTACCAATTTTTATAAGATAATTGGATTCGCCATTTTGAATTTCGCAAATCTGACTTCAGACTCGTAATTAGTGACCCAAAAAACGTTCGAGTACCAATTTTCATCAAAATCCAATCGCATATTGAATACACAAAATTGAAATTTTGAAAAACTGACTTCAGATTCGTGATCAGCGATACAAAAAACCATGTGGTACCAAATTTCGTTCGAATCCGTTGATCCTATTTTTGGAATTTTGTTATTTGAATAACTCAAAAAGTCCTTAACCGATCAACGCCAAAATCTGATCAGATCTGGGTTTCGAAAATCCGCGTCGATTGAGCCCAATTTGGTCCAAATCCGCCTTCTCGTTCTCGAGATATCGTCTAAAGTCTCTTTCTCGCTTGGCTGAAGTCGAGTCGATCCGAGTTCACCCGAGCGAGCGTTACATAGCCGAGCGTGACGGCGCGCCTAAAGAAGCTGTCACTTCTGAAACCCGACCCCCGCAACCTTTTCTTTGAAAATTTCTTACGTAACACAATTGCGGAAAATTAATCGTTTTCTGAGCTTGCGTTTCAAGTCACGTTTCATTCAGCTCCACACAGACCAGAGTATGGCCACGAAGGCCTGTGATGTTGATAAATCGGAAATAGAAGTCTGTAAGCACTTCCTACGTACCCCCACTCGGCCTTCCCTCAAGTGCGCGTACTTTTAATTTGGACAAATATAGTCTGAATTATTTATAGAAAATTTTTTGGAGTTTTGACTCCAAGGATACATGTTTCCTCATTTTTCGGTACAATGAAACGTTATTTCGACGTCACATATCGATCTAACTGAATCAAACGAGGTTTCTAGAATCTCACGGATGCCGAACTCGATTCTAATTCCGTATCGATATATATAAACGTGAATTACGTTGTGTTTCAGTGGGCCAAGGAAGCCGAGGAGGCCGAGAGGCTGGAAAAAATGCTTAAAATCGAAAACGAGGAAAATGCTGCTACCAATTCACTCGCATTGGCCATTCAGAACAGAGGGACAGCGAGGGCCCAGGAGGCGAACAACTTCTTCGATTCCCTTGTTGAGAAATACGCCAAAAAGGCTACGAAACCGGCCAAGGGAAAGAGTCCAAAATCCGGGAAGGTCACCAAGTCACCAAAGAAGACCAAAAGGAGGGTCTAACTTCGTCGACTACCAATCACTTAACTGTCGGTTTTTATTCCCATAAATTTGTTGTTTCCTCATTTTCGTTCATTCAATTATTGTGTGTCGAATTATTTTTTTTTAAACTAAATAAATTTTCATCGATCGTTTTATTTTTTCCATAAAAATCCTGGAATTTGTTAACAGTACATTTTTAGGTGTCTGAAGAACGTCAATTATTTTTTTGATAAAATGAGACCATTGGCTATTTCGAACAGTAGCCATCGGTATCGAAGGTTTACAGAGCGATGTTTGGATTCAGAAACTCGCTAAAATAAACCCTCGTCATTATACTTTAAGGCTGTTCCGTTCTAAAACAGGAATTTTTTAACAGTTGTGGCGTTTTCTATACCAACAATTCATCACTTTAGGTATACAAGCTTCTGCAGCTTGAAGAAGAAAAAAAATTAAGAAATATTCTTCGGAGGTTGGGTAGAATTACCGCTTACGTCATATTCAAATGGCTAATAAAATGGAGCCATTTTTTTAAAGTCGTTGAAACGTTAAAAATGTACGGAGATAAAATGAAGTAGAAACCCATCAGCCATTGATGGCCCAATGAATCTTCATGGTCGTAGATCTTCTGTGGAATAATGGAAGAAACTGGACCGGAGGTAGAAATTCGAGGCTGCTTCATTTTCGCGGTTTTAGGTGATAAAAAAAAAATAGATATTTGTAAAAGGTAGTAGAGAGGGGGTAACCTGCGGTTTAAAGACTTTATTTCGCAACTTTGACATGCGCACTTCGAACTGCGCATCAAAGTTGCGGAATAAAGACTTTATACCGCAACTTTGAACTTAGCGGTACAAAGTGCCACTTTCCGGAACGAAAACAGGCGTCAAAAAGTGACTTTTTAATGCCTTTGCCGTAAAAAAAATACTTTTATGTCAGTTTAACGATCTGGTAGAAAAAGAAATCGTTTTTTAAACATTGGTGAGACTGTATGACAAATCGTTTGAGCTAATAAAAATGAAACTAAGTACGCGTCTCCCAGTTGTGGATCGTTTATCGTTTTTCTCTATTCCTTTTTTTATTTTATTTTTACACTTGGGTGGTTGAGTCAACGAATAAAAGAACGATATAAAAATTCTGAAGGTGATTATATCGACGATCAAAATTCCTCACGATCTACCATGTCTGGAATAATTAATGAAACTATTTATAATTCATCATATATACCTACTTTTATTAGTCGTAATTTTACAATGACATAGAAATTTTATCATATCTTTTAATAAATATGACGACATTGATTATCAGAAAATAATTAGAGAACGATAATTAGTAATAGGAATTGAGTAAGAGAATATATGAATTTTTTCATCGATCCGTAAGTAGGAAGTAAAATTAGCCGGAAATCGTTGTCCAAAAAAATTTCATCATTCGGTGAGTGAGAATCTGAAAAAATAAACTTTTCTTCTTTCCTACTTTTTTTTTACCATCTGACATACATGAAGTTTTTTATACAGTTTGTGTAAACCATCCGCATCTAAACGTCGAGGGGTTTTAACTGTGCTACATTCGTTCAGCTCTGTTTGAATTCTTGAATAAAAACTCATATATATATATAGATTACAAAAATATGTGAGTCAGAAAATTTTTTTTTCGTTCTTTGGTGGCTATTTTTTTTTTTTTAATTTTCCTTTTTTACAAAAATCAATAGATATCTTCAGCATGCATGATGTGTCTTCAAGAAAAAAAAACAGCCTAATTTGGAGCTTCATTCATTAATTACTTTTATTGGCACCTTAAGATCGATTTTCAGACAGCATAAATAAAAAATTCCGTTTCAGAAGTCAGTCAGTCAGTTTTTCTTTTTTTTTTATCAGTAGTCGGATTAATTTTCTGTAATTAAATATTATATTGTGTTACAAGTGCGAAAAGTGGTCGATGTCCGGCGAGTCTGAATCCGTGTGACAAGAATAATCCATGTGGCGCATCACTGCGCATGCGCATTTGAAATTACAAAAACACTCGCATTGGATCGAATTTTAGAATTTTAGGATTAAATTGACAACATTGTGACATGATCACAAAATAAATTAAGTGTTTTCTTAGTGTGATAAGAATTTTTACACATTGATATCAGTCATAATTATTTAGAATGTAAAATGTGCTGCTTTGAAATTTTCTTGTTCTACTCGAATCAATATTGAAGTTCTAGTGAAGGTAAGTACATTCATTCGTAAGGGTACTTTTTTGATAACGTTATCTTCTATCAACTTGACCACTTTTTGTCTTGAATTTTGTTTAAGATTGATCTGAAGTGGAGAAAGAAAAAAATATAGTGACATTCTCAATCAAAAAGTACAAAAGTTAGGGAAAAAATGTGTTTTCGCCGAAAAAAAAATTGAATTTAAAGAAGCTAAGATTCTTAAGAATCAAGTAGACATTTGCGCAACAGCGAAACACTGCTTTCCTGACTTATCAACCGCCGATAACACACTGAAAAAGTTTAAGGTACAATTCTCAATGATAATCCAGCTCCAACTGATAAGAAAATTAGTTAAAATTCGTGAGAAGTTCTAGAAAATTGACATCAGGTCAATTTTGTGAAAAAAAAGGAATCCTACTTACCGACATCAGTCGATAAAACAGCGTCATGGATGAGGAAGGAACCTGAGATAGCTTCCGCTGGTAAACGATCTCAATCGATACTGCAGCATTCTCATATCTCTAAACGGTACGGTAGGAATCGAGAGAATTTTTACCGATTTATGGTAGTGCAGTGTGTGTGTGTGGTTATGTAGATATCTTCAAACATCCCAATCGAAGGATCAAGAATCTCCTGCTTCAGAGAATCTACTACTTCATGAATAAAATTTAAAAAAAAAATCACAAAATCTGTCGTAGCGAAGAAATCTCTGTTCGAATCAGCAATATAAGACACATGCCCTCGCATCCCGATACCGGAGGGTAAAATACCGGCGATAGTGAGCCGAAAACCAGTTTTTCAAGCTCGTTACCAGAAAATTGGCCCGTTTAAGTGGGTGAGAAGCGGCAAACAACGTGCGAGATCCACGCTTCCCGATTTTGCCGCACATATATTACCTGAGCTACTCTCGACCACGAGCTGGCCAGTTACCGTCGTCACTCAGTCAACCGGTCATTAGTCACGTGAGACGACAGATTCGCTAACTGTAGCGTATTATCTTCGCTCGTGTGAAGCATCAACCCAGCGACGTTGTAAAACGCCCGGAGTGACCGGACCCGGCCACCTCGCTTCGGGTTACGTCTGGGCCCAACCGCGGCGCGGTACCATCGGCACATCGGGTGACATGCACGAAATGTTATCCCGGGACGTTGGGTCCTCTTCCGCGACCCGTGCCTCGGACTCGATTCTGTGTCTCAGCTAGACGTAGTCGAGGCCATGTGTGGCTGAATTGATTATTTTTTTCTTCCATTACAGGCGAAGACCGTGGATCGCTCGCTCGATTTCAGATCCTTACACCCGTTAGATGGCGATCAACGCGGACGTGCGCAAGCTGCAAAGTGCGGTGCAAACATAGGTAGCTAAGTGTAAGCCACATCATTATTATTAGCTAGACTCGGTAGGAGCCCCGGCTTCGGGTTGACCAGAGAAAATATGATACGAGATTGGCTGAAATCGCACTTTGAAAATTCCTAACCTAACCTGACCAACTTCATAATTTTCCCCTGACTGAAATTAGGCGTTATTCGAGTACGTAATGAATAAGGCTCTGAATCAATGGTGAAGAAAAATGATTTTTTTTTAGATTTCCAAGATTTCCGCGCGAGGAAGATGACAATAAAAATTCATTGACTTTTCCTCTACCATTCCACGAATTTCCTTATACTTTTCCCTGACTTTCCGGTTCTCCCTGAACTACAGTCGCCACCGTACCATAAAACAGTGTTCAGTTTTCGCCGGTTTTCTTTCTCAGAAACGATGCGGCAATCTATTGAAGTTTTTCCGTTCGTTTGTCGAATGAATGTGTTCAGCCATTAAGGAAGAAGACGAAGAAGAAGAAGAAGAGGAAGGTATAGCTGGTTCTTATTTCTGCTATAGCAGCTCTGACACTAAACGTCGTGTATTTTGAAAAATGATTATTTACACTGATTTTACAACGTTTTTCAGAAAAAGAAAAGGAAAAAAGAACCGGAGTATAGATAGAGTAAGAGAGATAAATTTTTCGGAAAAAAATTGATACATGAAATGTGGCTTGTTTTTATCATTTGTTGATGGACACCCGTCCGCCCCCAGTCACGGATGTTTAGAAAACGTGGGAGTAGTGTTTCCGCGTACGAGTGCAGCCACATCAGTTGGTCGTGCGAACCCCGTAGGTAGTATTACCTACAGCAAAAACAGTTAAAAAAAAGAGCGAAACGAATTTTAATCTTCTGTATAATTTAATGTCAGCGTTCCGAGTTCCGTGAAAAGTATGATTTATCATTGCCACGTTGAATTGAAGCTGAAGGAAGAAGGCATAATGCACCGTGGTAGGTGGATCGCCTGAAATTGGCCAGACGGAACACGGAGACGGAATAAAATATCCCTAAAAGAAATCAGCGACGTCCACAATCCATTGGAAGACCTTAAATCGCATCGTGACGAATTAAACTATCAGTAGGAGTGGAACATAGTGGAACCAAACTACCGAAAATAGTCCTCATCGCAAAGTGTGAGAACAAGATACTATTTTCCCTCCTATAGAGGATCAAGTGATATTCTATGCGCACCCCGTCTTAAGTCTTAAGGCGAGTTCCTTGATCATATATAAGAAGAGGAGTATAGGACGCCATCGGAAACCTCGTTGCCGAGTCTTAAGGCGCGACTGAGAGAGGAGAGATGAGATCGTGGGGAAAGTAGTGAGGAGGGAGGGAGGGGGAGGACCGAGGGGTCCATACGGGACGAGGAAGAGGGGGAGGGGGAGGGGGAGCGACATTCCAGAAGGCGGCGGCGGCGGTGGTTCTCGTGGGAAACCAAAGAGAAAGAGATGAGAGATCGCCTCCTCGAGAGAGAACGAGAAGAACTTAAGGTAGTATAAACTCTAAGGCGTCGTCCCCGTGCAGCTCGTGGCAACGTCTCGCCGAGGGCATGGAGAAGTATCGGACATGCGACACCCGGTGACGGTACCTCGACGACAGGGTGCGGGCCCTACACCCGAAGACACCCCAGAATCGAAAAGGTAGCCGAAGAAACCGAAGAGGAGACCCTCTCGCGTTTGGATAGGAGGACGTTTCACGTTTCGATGCTCCACGTTCTTTTTAGCGGACCTAGTCGAGGTTCTACACAAGATTTTGAGTCGTTGACTCATTATAATGACGAAAAAAACATTTGAACAGTGTTGATTTCGGTTCTCGACGTACGTAAGAAAATCTTTCGATTTAGGTTTCAACAGTTTCAACAGAAACTCTCGCGCCTGTCAGATCGCGTTCGTCAGAAGGTCTTTGTCGGTGAATGCGCCGTGTAAAGTCCCTTGGCTTCTACGCGAGGCGTTCAGGCGTGATCGGGTTTTGGCCGTAACGCTTACTGACTCTTCTCCTCAATTCGAACTCGATCGCGAATACTATGCACACTGTCATCGTCAAGGAGGCGAGTAGCTGCGTTAAAGATGTACCAGATCACACGCGCCTATGGTGTGCGCAGCCACAGCCTCCTAGAAAACAAGGCGTCAAGGCGAATT
>JAFFZH010015962.1:97508-110668 GCA_018420115.1 Euura saliciscinereae
GGGGGGCGGTGGGTGGGCAGGGGGAGGGGGGGGGGGGGTGGGGGGTTAAGGCCGTATAGTTAATCGTACTTCCTTTGTCTAACCGCGCCGCGCTTTCGCTAATTACGCCGATGGGTCATCAGCTACAATTTTAGGGTCAAGACGGTCTTACACGCCGCCTCGACCGTCATGGCCGTACCTGAGATCAGCGTCTTTAAAACTGCGTTCAACGTGTTGAAACACTTAACCGGGAATTAAATCACCGAGCACAGACTGCAAGAGGAATCTCAGAATAGAAAAAGCGGTTCACGGGAAAATTTATCCATCGACAGTTTCATAAACCGATCCTAATGGATCGGCGGCTCTGTTCTTGAAATAGAACGCCTCCACCAGCATTCGGAAGACCCTCGTTCTGTAGATTCGCGCCATTTTCTCACCTTCGATTTCGAGCTAATTGGATATTTACCAGTCAGGCGAAACCGGGGCCATAGCTCATCCGAAGGAACCTTCGATTAGTTCTGTGATGGCTCGATGCCGTGTGCGAGACCAAGACCAAGACCACGTGACCTGTTCTCGAAGGAACGCGAAGCGAACGAGCACACCCTGGCTGGCTCGAGGATGGGATCCCTGGATGGTTGGATGGTTGCATGGCTGGATGGATCGGTGAGCAACCGCGGCCATCATGAACGATGAAAAGTGTGCGTGAGGTCAAACGGGTCAAAAGATCATCATGGCGATGGCGGTGCGGGCGCCTACCTCTTCCATACACAGACTTACAGGCTTGTGGTACCTACATGCGGTCGTCCATCCTCCCGTTGACTCTCATGCCTCCTTCATGTCTGCTCGATGCCAAGCCTTGGTCCCTGGTACGAGATGGACGATGTTTTATCGCCGATGATGTGGATGTTCGAAATGAATGAACAAATATTTCTTCTAGACGATTCTGTGCAGGCGGTACCTTTGTCGGATATCACGTATTACTAGTTTGTTTGAGAAGTAAAAGTTTTGCAAATATCTGATAGCTATCGGTTGTAAGACGATCTTTGAGACCACCACTTCCTTCCTTCAGAGACGACGGATCCGATGTCCAGCTTGAGGTCGGGCACCGATCGACGTGGGAACTGACGAACCCCGAAGGCGTTCGGATCTCACAGTGAGATAATAATAATGATCGCGTTGATAAAACAAGAATTGTCACACGAGAAAATAAATCGATCAACTTTAAAGCATCGGCTGGATCAAATTTACGCACTCTGAACACCCAGCAACATTGTAAACAGGATATTACGGTTTAATGATAACCCCAAAACGCGGAAACCTTTCGTGGTCCAAGCGTTGTTCCCTCGGTTTAGATTCCCACGTGAGCGAGTGTGTCACCGATCCCCAACATCCGGATTACGTCACTGACGAACGAAGACGCCTTCAGATTTGAAAAAAAAAAAAAAACGATGCAATTTGAGGCGAAAGACTTTCTTCGATCGAATTTCTATATTCAAATAGACGCATTGCGCAAAGAACGTGATTAACATCTTAAACAGTATAAGAGACACGCGTAACCCACGCTAGAGGTAAAACTTGATGTAGTACGATGACATTAATTCGCCTAGCGATGGATCTGAGATACGAACGAGCGAACGAAATCAAAAAAAAATTGCAAGAAGGTTTAATCTCACTCCGCCTACTCTATGTACTGTAATTTTTTTTTTGTTACAACGACCATCCAACGCCTGGATATATAATCGTTGCCGTTTATCTTCCGCATAACTCGCCATAATTCTATCGCACACCTACCGATAAGAGTGATTATAATGTAAATTCCAATCGCCAAGAGGGTTTCGTGTTATTACGATAATACTCTACCTCCCCCCATTAACGAGTCGATCCTCTCGTTATACACACGATCATGCACAATTAACGACGCACCGTTTAACGATCTCGTTCGTTTAATGATTCATCTCCGCTCCGTGTTATACCCTGAATGAATGAATTAATGAATTAATACCCGTCGTCCAAATTATCTCGACAACGTGGCGTAAAGCAATTTCTTTTTTTCTTACGCTTCCAAAACTGTCGTGAAAATACTTTTCAACGCAGTTGTCACGCGCACTATTCGAACTCGTACGATATTATATCCGTCACTACGAAACTTGGCCCATTCCGAAGGGGTCTTGTTATAGTGATTTAAATACGAGCATCATAACTTGTTAATAAATAACTGTATAAATGCATGGATTCCATTGTGCATTGTAACGTACCGGTCTTTCGGTATAAAGTAGTGTGTGTATGTAAGCTATGGGTGCGCAGTACCGACTGCAGACGACGACGACACCAAGACATTTCATTGGACTGTTGCTATTGTTGTTATTAAAAAAAAAAAAAAAAAAAAAGAGAGAAAGAGAGAGAGAGAAACAATTTATGCATATGGAAGAAGCCCGCCTTGGACATGTCATCGCGCGGCGTCTAGCCTTAAAATACTTGTAATAAAACAAGACGGACCGCTACACGAATACCATTCCCCTTTGGAATTTTCTCTTCTCTTTCTCTCTGGTTTCAAAAGAAGTTTTCTCTTATTTTCACTTTTCGTTTTCAAAGTAGGTATATATATACAACAGTACGACTATACAGAGAGACCCGCGCGTACCTTGAAGAGAGCTAAAATACACAGATAATGGAAACCCTTGGTGACAGTTATCACCGAACGATTATACGTATATGTATCTCTAACTTATTTATGTACGCGGGTACCTGTGTATGGATTATATTATGCAGGTTTCAACGATACGTTATAACGACGCGTGTATAATCGGTATATATACAATATTTTTAACGCTGCAGGTTAATTTCATATCGCGGACAACCAAAAAAAAAAAAACAGAAACATACGGAGAGTAATAGATTCCCTTAATTAAACAGGCTGACCGTTTTTGCGGTTGAATAATATATAAACGTGACGATCGGGATCTTCGATCCGCGAGAAAATCTCTTCTGTATGTTAATGCGGAGCCCTGCTGGAACCGAGAACACGAGTGCGAGACGAGGTAGTAAAAGATAATTATGCGATTCCTCTCTTCGGTATACCAAGTCCGGAATAGTTCCTCGTTACGGAAGCCCAAGGTCCGAGGTTTCACGTTGCAAGATACAAAGGTTATTGCAAAAATCGATCTTCAAACTGATCCACGACTCTCCTTAGACACATTTTATTGCCTTCCGAGACTCAAAGCACGTGTAGATACGGTGATTCGACAGTTTTGTCTATTTAGAGGTTAGGTCCGGTCGCGAGTGGCAGTGGAGGCCGCGCGCGCACCTCACTCCGCGCAGCCACTGCCTTCTAGACTGGTCCGTCTCACCCTGACCACTTTGGCTCGCTTTGGTGTTGAATTTCTTCAGGTTATCGCAAGAATGATGAATCTCGGGTATCAGAACAGAAAATGAAGCTCAACTATTATCTTCGGAAAAATTTATGAATAATTGAAGAAAATCTGCTAAACGGCGCCTGATCTTAGTTGACGTTGCTCTTATTGTCGGAGCACGGAAGGCTGTGTGGAACCAAGACCGCAAGCGAACGTTGGACAAAGTATATAATTCCCATTGTTTGCGCTATGGAAATTAATTGAATTTATTTGAATAAGCACACTGTTCGCTCGTTGTTCGTACTACCCACCTACGCTTGTTACTTGCGGAGTAGTGGTTTCGCTCTTCGGTCAAACATCGTATTGGTAGCGTTCCGTGCTTACCTGCAGAGGTATAATGCTCGTTTCTACCGTAACAGTACACATACAGGTATTAGGGCTCGTTCTCAGACCGCGATGTACAACCTGGGGCCAGGAAACTTATCCGACGGGTTGTTTATTTATTTATAGCCTAGTCGGGGAATAAGGTGGACCCGTACGAGTAAAACGAGTCGCGTAACCGCAAGAACCACGCATTTCCAGCGGGACGGGTTTTGGATTTTGATTTTTTTTTTAAAAAGTTCAATCAATTTGTTCACGATTATCAATAAATCAAGTCGAGGACTTTACATCCTCGTAATCATACATCAAAATGGCGATCTTATTTCGCCGTCTGATAAAATCGTACCGATTAAACCAAGGCGCGAATATTCAAATCTTTATACAAAGTTGCGAAAGCACAAAATATATACGCGAAGATTAAAGATGGTGGTACAAATGGTGAGGAAGAGAGAACGATGAGGATATTAAGAAAGGGAGAGAAAGAGATGAAAATAAAGGAACAGGGGGTGGGGGGAATGGATACGTTCGCAGGGGAAGCGGTTGGTCGACGCCCTGTTAATTAGGTGCCTGCCTCCCTTTCGCCCCCTCTTTTCCTCTCTGGATTCTCTCGTTTGTAACGCTCTTTTCGATAACCTGACGCCAGGTACAATAATCTCAGAACAGTCTCAACGTTCAGTCGAACATTCTGAATCATGTTCCAGTCAGTTTTAGCGGAGCCTACCTCGCCGCCAAGTACATGAAACGAGCTAAAAAAGAGTATTTCACGCGCCATTGTTATTTTCTACCACAAATGCATTTGAAACGAGTAAAAGTGAGGTTAGAACCCCATGAGAACTAAGTTCTCCGCTAGAGGCAGCACTTTCTTGGTTTATTTCCCTGCTGCTAGAGTTTTTTCCCCGGTAAAAAAAAGAAATGTGACTTAAAAAAACAGGAAATTTTGATGCATGTGTGGTAGAAAATCAGTTTCAACATTCACTTGAACATTGTGAATACTGGTGGTTGGATCAGTGGCGAATTCGTATCGATCTCAAGTCAGTTTTTGGAGGGCGTAGTCGAAATTTGATATCGAGGCACGTCACGTGTGTATTTATAAACCTGATGATGCGAAACAATGTTGATCGGGAATCTTTGCCAATTTGAGCGTTTTGTATAACACATTTTTTATTTACATTCACATGTCAAAGATTGAACGGTTTGTTAGTTTTTTTTGTCTAGATATCGCAGATACCTGAATTCCGACTGCGGCTATGATTTTCTAACGAAAATATACGTTGGGCAGAGAAAAGATCCTGTTTATAGGACATTTTTTTTTAACAAACAGGAAAAAGTTATCGCAAAAAAAGCACGAAGGTCCTAACGATCCTTTTCTCGCTTCGATGTGGCAGGGTATCCTTACCACTACAATGTAATCTTACGGTTCGCTTTGTCTAGAGTCCATTTATCCGTTGCACGTTAAGTATAATTAACACGGCGCCCTACTGGAAGCCTTGTAAGATCTTTCGAGAGTCTGCGAGAACGGTCCCTAATTTTCTTCTTCGTTTCTCCGACCAGTATACAACGTATCCTAGTAAACGGATCAGAGATTCTCAACTCGACGACGATTTAACCGGATCGTTAATTGTCGCTGACTTCGTTTCAGGTTTCTAAAAACTCTACCTATTTTTCGTGGTATAAAATGGAGTGCAGAAATCTCGAGATCCGGAGATCGAAAGAAACCGAATTCCTCAGGTTGGGATACTGCTGAAGAACTAACCGATGAAAAACCACCCTCGATCCTCTCGAGGTCTTTAATACTCTTTTATTTATCAAAACTAATTTGAAACATCACCGGCTGTGACCACGCGGCATTCGCTCGGCACGCACTTCCATTTAATTCCTCGACTGACTCTCTGTAATTAATTTAACTTCTTGCGACCCTGAGATGGCGGCTGCTAATGGTCCTTTTTTTATTATTTGCGGCTAATTTTGATAAGAAAAATTCCGCCCGCGGTATCAAACTCCTGTCTCATTGGTTAAACAACTTTAGCTAATGATTTCCCGTAAACAAGACCGAGTCTAATCGATACCGTGTATAAACTGTACAACTACGCGTTGGCGCGACAACGGATTATGTTTCCATTTGCCTAACAATAGCCATTGGGTATATTATCATTATTATACAAGCAGCAGCAATCGAGTGCGGTGAGACGAAACAATAACAGGCATTCGTTTGTTCGATTAAGAACAGTTGGTAGCTCTTTTTCTTTCCTTTTCTTTTCTTTCATCAACGCGAGGATCAGATTCAAAGGCGCGAATTATTTAGACTACACACAATCGATTTTAGTTTTTCAGCCATTTTTTTTTCGTGTCTTTCTCTGTACAAACCGTATGGGATTCTCTCTCTATGTGACGGAGCGTGAGATACGTGTGGTACGTGCCAGGAAGAGGCGCGGTGTGAACTATGTGAAAGAGTTACCCCAGCTGACTAAAAAAGAAAAATCAAAAAAACTAACGCGGGTTGGAACGAGACAGTGAATGAATTCCCTGTGAACAGAGAAAATTCACACCTGAAAGATGAAAAGCATGGACTGGTCCCTAATGTTTACACGTCTGATTAACGCTTGACGCGAACTCGCACGGTATATATTCCTTCTGCATTCTATTCTTTACGATAAATGCAAATAACGGATCGTCAAGAGCCGCTCGCTCTGGTACAATCCATTATATCAGGGAATTGGAGTACAATGACACAATGGCATCAAACTCGAAGAAACCGCTCGTTCCCGTTCCACTTTTCCTTAAGGGGACCATAGGCAGGCTATGACCACTGAAAGTGGGGTAAAAATTCAAGTGACGTTTATTAAAAATTGAACAAAAAATAGGCAATTTTTTTCTGTATCAAATCAGTGACGTGTTCGTTGAAAAAAAGAAGATTAATGATTAAGGGAGATACAGAGCGTTGCAGAGGCCCGTGGATTGCTCCTGGATTGGCACGAATTTTTGCAGTTTTCGCACGACATTCCATTCAGGGGATTCGTTTTCCTAGATTGAACCAAAAAATTTGAGAAAAACATGAAAATTAGGAAAATGGCGGCTAGTATTCTAAAAAAAGACGGAAAATTAGCCTCAATAATCGTTATTTTGGTACCAAAAAATTGTTTTTTCGTAAACTTTTTATCGTAAATGCAAATATCTAATGCGAACAGTGATAATCTGTGAAAATTATCAAATTGCACAGTTCGGAATGAAAGTTATGAATGTCACGAAGAGTCAAGAGCGACGAAAAACTTGGAACTTGTAATCAGACCAAACTAACACCGCAGATAAAACAATACCTATGATTATTACTTGTTTTCACCTACTTTTCAGATTTCAAAATGTAACTTGACGATGAAATATTTATCGAATCGACTACCATGAACAATTCTAGTCAAATTTATGAAAGGATAACAAAAAATGACAAAAAGTGCCTTTTTGAGGGAAATGATTGTTTCAATTACCTCGTGTCTGATAACTTTTGTCACTGTAAAACGTAAATCCTGAAGTTAGTCGAAACATCGGCCATGAGACCCGGTAAAAGGCGTGAAGGGATCTTAAAAGAGGAAAAATTGAAAGTCTCGTCGTAAACTTTATCTGCAGCCAGGAAGCTTTTCACCGCGATGATGTGCTCTGAAGTTTGTTCATTGTTTTTGCCGTGTCAAATCGCGGTAGCGCCCGGATGATTTACTGTACAGGTAGAGCAGTCGTAAAGGTCCTAAAGGGGATGAGGTGTTTTTGTGAAAATATTTCGACATTGGACACTGGTCAGTTATTCGGTACAAAGTGAAAAGGCAAAAGTTTGGTAAAGGTAAAGGAAGTGGGCGAAGCGCGGCTAAACGGAAGCTGAAAGGATCCTGGCACAATGAACACACCTGAACCTGTCTGCAAACAGACGCGATTCAATCGTAATTTACAACTGTGAAAGAAGCCTGAGTTGACAAAAGGAGTTTGTTGTCGAGGTCGTAAAGTTCTCTTTTCGGCAGACTAAAAAAGACGCTTTTTTTCTTGTTTTATATCCCAGATGTTAATTATTCAGCCTCACGTTAGTGTCGTTGTTGTTGTTGTTATTGCGTCTAGATAAGAAGATAATATAGTATAATAAAACCGTGTTATTATTCGTCATGATTACGTTATGATCGTTGTAAGGATTTTACAGCTGCCATAACCGTCGGTATTTTATTGCGATGGGACTCGTCCGCATCCCCGGAGTAGTATATAGCAAAAAGCTTAACGTTCAGAACCGCGACCAGTTCCTGGATTAGCGCCACGGTGTAAATTCAACCTGGTTAGAAAACCGATATCGAGTTTAAAATCGAATAGACAAATTACATCGCTGACAAATCGTGGCTATTTGAGCTGCCAGGACGTCTATAAAGACGCGTGTCTCTCTTTTTCGTCAAATCTAAGCCCCCCGAAGCGAAGGGTGTATATAACGTCCGACTACTATTTAGCAGGGAGATATAATTCCGTCAGATTGATAGCCACCATTACTTGAATTTATCACGCTTAAAAAACCTATATGGGCTGGTTTGTGACTCGCGCCTTAATAATAATACACAAGTGTGACTGGGCGTGCTCGACGAAGTGACACCGACTTAATATTATTTAATATTAATCGGGGGGTGACACATTCGGGAGTTGGGGTGCGTGTCTACCTTTTCTGACACGGGAACCCATTATACACGCGCCTCTACTACTCCGCGTAAATGCACGGGGAAAGAAACCACCTGTAGCGTTCTTCAACGAGGGGTTAACCACTCTTTAAGTCAGGTGTAAACCTTCCCGAAAAGTCACTTGAAGTCAGTCGAAGAATAGTTGGCTCGAGCAATTAACGCGTAGGGTGTCAATTGTTTCGGTCAGTTTACGTCTGCGTCACTTCCGGTCTCGAAAAGGATTGTTATTATCAAACTTATACGCAGACCACTTTTATTTACATTTTTTTTCGTGTATGGTTTCAATCCTGTTTTTGTAAGACTTTTATTAAACATGAATTCACGTTGGTGGATCATATTCATGTACTTGGCGGCGTTTTGCACCCGCGGATATACTTTTCATCATAGAATTATTTACGTAAGTGGTTTCTTTTTTTTTTTTTTGTTGATAGGTGGACTTTTGTTTAACATGAATTCACGTTGGTGGATCATATTCATGTACTTGGCGGCAGGTTTTGCACCGGATATACTTTTCATCATAGAATTATTCACGCAAATGGTTTCTTTTTTTTGTGGATATAGGAGGACTTTTGTTTAACACGAATTCACGTCGGTGGATCATATTCATGTACTTGGCGGCGGGTTTTGCACCCGCGGATATACTTTTCATCATAGAATCATCTACGCAAATGGTTTCTTTTTTTCTAGATAGGAGAACTTTCGTTTAATATGAATTCACGTTGGTGGATCATATTCATGTACTTGGCGGCAGGTTTTGCACCCGCGGATATACTTTTCATCATAGAATCATCTACGCAAGTAGTTTCTTTTTTGTGAATAGGAGGACTTTTGTTAAACACAAATTCACGTTGGTGGATCATATTCATGTACTTGGCGGCAGGTTTGGCACCTGCGGATGTACTTTTCATCATAGAATTATTTACGCAAATGGTTTCTTTTTTTGTGGATATAGGAGGACTTTTGTTAAACACGAATTCACGTTGGTGGATCATATTCATGTACTTGGCGGCAGGTTTTGCACCTGCGGATGTACTTTTCATCATAGAATTATTCACGCAAATGGTTTCTTTTTTTTGTGGATATAGGAGGACTTTTGTTTAACATGAATTCACGTTGGTGGATCATATTCATGTACTTGGCGGCAGTTTTTGCACCCGCGGATATACTTTTCATCATAGAATTATTTACGCAAGTGGTTTCTTTTTTTTGTGGATAGGAGGACTTTTGTCTAACATGAATTCACGTTAGTTCGTGTACTTGGCGGCAGGTTTTGCACTCTTTTGTCGATCACATTCATGTATATTTGCATCGAGTTTGGCGTGATTGTTGGTATCAAAGTCACACATATGAGCCGTAACAAAAGACAATGTGAAGAATTTGTTCTACTTTTCTTTCTTTTACTCTTCCATCTCTGCGTGAGGTTGTAGCTTGTTTAAAACAGCTCGGTTTGATGTTCTTTTATTCCTATTATACCTCTGACGATCATTTGAACATACACACATGGAAGATATGCATCTTGCGCAACTTCATAGCATTAGGTATACAAAGGGCGACAGGTGGTGTGCACTCTTGGACCATTTAGGTATTCATTTTTATTCATGATGTGCCCGTGGTGTCGCCCCCACAAATTCCACTAAGGCTGTCTGCCATCGACCTTCACAAACTTAAAAAAAATCCCAGGACCGTGCTGATACACGCAAGAATTTTTATCGAACGATTTTCAAGTTACTCCAACTATTGTAAAATGTATTTCACCAAATGATCCCAGTCGCGGCACGCGCAAAGTTATTACCCGATCATTACCGGTTTACTGCTCCATTCGAACTTTGAAACCATCTTTTGCACATTCCAGTCGCTCAGTGTAAAATCAGGATAATTATAAAATTGTTAGTCTCATGAAGCATCATTTTTTCCAACTCCTCCGAAGTTCTGTACTTGAAATCATTCAAGTATCGATGGAAAAAGCACGAGAGTATAAAGTAATCGGTGGTGTACATGAGTAACAAGGAACGCCCCGAACAAGGATTAGGGCTACAGGGATTGTGTTATCGCCGGGTGAGGTAGCCGGCCGGGTCCAGGACACGGGGGACAGGTTGTAAAGAAACATCGGCCTGGCAAAGTGTTTAAGAGTGTTATCTGCCCGACTATTAGTCTTCCGTTGGTGTGTGGCCCACAACCCGGAGACTAAGAGGACACCGTTCTCCTCCGGATCTAAACTGCGTGCCCAAGAGGCGCGCGGGTTACCACCGCATAAGGGTTAAGTAGCCGGGTATCGCTGTCCAGCATCTATTCTCCACCCCTGGACCAAGAATCCGGTTCATTCGTCTCCCTCGGCTCGGCCTTGCTCGGAGCCTGTATATTATTTTTTCATTCTTCACAGCCTTCTTATTCCTTCATTTTTGTTCAGCTCGACTTATTCCCCCGGCCTCGATCCGGCTCGCGTGCAAATTTGATTGACTTTATACATTTTCGTGTAAGACGATACCCTCCCGATGGCCGGAGGTCTTAAAGTGATCCGGTGGAATGAATGGATCGTATTTAACGATATTACAAGAAAATAACAACTCGAGGGGGGGGGAAGAGGGAGGGATTCTCAAGAGATATGAAATCTCCGGTGGTTATTCTCCGTGGGAAGCTGCCGGGTGACGAAAACTGACGTCCCCGATGACCCAGATAACGGTGATTGAAGACCTTAATTATGCCGGAGCGAGGATCACGTTACGCGTTTTTTATACCTATACCTGCGCGTGTATATCACGATACACGTCCTTGCCTCGGGTATAAGGCGAATACACGTACATAAGTAGCCTATATCTGTACGTATATCTATCCTCTACCTGGCATTACACCAGACTCCGGATAGTCACCGAGAAGACCCGCCTTTATTCTCGGCTTAACTGCAACCGAGGCGAAGACCCAGAGCCATTCCTATAATCCTGGGCCCCGAAGACCAGGGTCCTCCAAACCTGGGTCCTGAATCCTGACGCTCACCGTCTGTTTGTGTTTACGTAATGGAAGGTGACGCGGAGACCGACACGGTCATAGATTAACTAATTCAGGACCAGAGAGTTGGACAGCCACGTCGGATCCCCTTAAACTCCGATGATCAACACGCTTCAACGACCGCAGGATCTCTAGCCCGAGGACAACACCCAGGTCGAAGAAATAGTAGAGGGCAAAAACACGAGTTTTTAATGCATGTATGGTAGAAAATACTTTTTACCGCAGTTGTCATGAGTTTTGACGCGCAGTGAGAACTGCGCATCTCACGGAGTCGTGCTTTGAAACATAACCTCGACCCAAAGCCACATGAAAGACTGTGACTGTTCTTTGATAACCCTGTGATCCCTCCGCTTGTGTTTCGTTAGGTTTTGCATTCCGTCACGAGAGAGAGAGAGGCCGGAAATGGAATGAGAGTGTATAAAATGAAATTGAATAGAGAAATTGAGACGTTCGAGAGAGCAATTACCGTCGTTTATTACCGGTTGCAGACTCGCGAACGCGTACGATACGGAGGCAGTGATTAATGCCAGACTTTAATGAATTGCTTGGATTAATCGGGCATTAATTTTGTTGTAAATCAGACGGTCTCGTAGGCAGTAAGGAAACGCGGTTATGCAACGTAAAACCGTGTCGAGCGTGGGTCGCGGTGTATTATTTATTTATTTTCTTATTATATACCTCTACCATGGGGCAATTACTCCGCGCGACACTGCGGATGCAATGCAAAGTTATTTTACATTTGCACGTTTTGCATCCACCGCGGCGCTATTCGAGTGTCAACTAAATCAATCTCACGTCTGACAACAAAAACCACAATAATTATTACTGCTAATTGACCGAGACGGGTTCCTGCCCGCCAAGTACATGCTTACATAACCTATTGCCTCTATGCCTCATGGTTGCCTCTAGAATTCGCGAACAGAGGTCAAACGATATTATTCAACAAACACTTCCTCCTTATTTGCAATTAGATTGAAGAGATTGACTGTGAAAAATCACAAGTGGTTAAAAAAATGTTTTTTCTTAGTATGTATACAAGAATTTCCTGAGAAACGGTATCAACGAGTTTGTTGACAACAGCTATTATCGCAGGTCGTTTGATTTCCATTGAAAGACAATCGGAACGGGGATTTACTGCGGTTAGTCACACATCGATGACCCAGTAATTGAATTATCAAGAAACCTCGAGTGGAACTTGAATCGTTTATTCGTCAACGTGACGGGTTACGACCAGGGCCCCTGCCTGAAATGATTTCGGATCGATTATTTCGGGAATGATTATTCAACGATCATTATTATGATTTAGTTTCGTAGAAACGAGTTTGAAAATATCCGCTCTAACGTCATACCACTAATTTATCAAATGTATGGTTTAAACAATTTGACATTTATTCTTTAGGAGCAATCGCCTAGTGTTACGTCAGAAAACCACAGGAGACTTTCATTGGTAGGATAATATTTATCTTTTGAATTCATTCGAGCATAATATGGCGCCGAAAATCTATCGTTTTACACACCCACAACCCTCGGTTTATTTTTATTGAATAAACCAAGGTTGATATAGTTTAGAACTAGAGTCGTTGCAAACGGAAACAGATTATAACTCGTCTTTCAATGATTCTTAGGAACTCTTACTTACTACCACAGTCATCTTGGTCAGAATCGCTGCTACTTAGGTCAAAATCACAATCAGAAATGGTGCTACTTAGGTCAAAATCACGGTCATCGCTGTTATTTAGGTCAAAATCACGGCTAC
>JAFFZH010015963.1:0-12490 GCA_018420115.1 Euura saliciscinereae
TTTTTTTTTTTTTGATACTGCGAAAGTCGGAAAGCTTCTGCAATCTCCATTGTTCGATGAATTATCGCTGTTATTATAAAATAAAATATCGACTGGAAATATGAAAATTTAATCAAGTTTTCTATTGTTCTCATTTATTTATCGCTGTGTTTAACCGTCAGTAAATCAATTGTGTGAAGAATCGCAAATCACAGGGTGGCCCAAAAAAGTTTCGACCATTTTAGAACGTCAGTAAAATCTGAACGAGTCAATCGATTTTCAAAAACTTTTTTTTTATAGAAAGTAAAAGAATAAAGCTTCAATTTTTCTCATGAAAAAAGGAAAAATCTCAATTTTCTTCTGAGATACACGATTTTGAAAAACGGGTCTCAAAAATGTCGAAACACGTTTCCAAAGCCTGTTTTTCAAGACTGTATATATCAGTGGCTAATGAAGATATTTCAGATTTTCAAATTCTTCTCCTTTCGATAAACAAAAACTTTCCACACGCGTTTAAACCTTCAGACATTTACATAAAAAAAAATTATTTAATTTTTCCAATGAAAATTCAATGTTTTGTTCAAACTGTATAAATTCATTTATTCATAGGAATATGAACGAGATTGAATCCTCGAAATGAAAAGTCAGAAGCTTTTATTTGGATCCACGTTAAAAAATGGTTCAAACTCGCTGTTTGTTGATCATCCGGTAATTTTGTTTCGTTTTTTTGGATCTGAGTGAAATTTGTTGCACAGAATTTCCGGGGGAAAATGAACGAGCATTAATATCGAATCCTGCAGGAATGAAGTGAAATAAAATGAATGAAAGAACAGAAACGAAATTAAATGAAATAAAAGAGTTAAAGCGGTGATAAATATTTGCGTCGAAAGTTATACCACGTAATGCGTTTATAGGCCGAAATGTAACGATATACATACATATATATATACGACCGCGAAGGCTGTACGTAGTAATATCGGGGCAGTCGTGTTCGAGTGCGATAACAGTAAAATTGTCCGGACCCGCGGGCAGAATCCGACGGAATTTTCTGTTCCCTGTAGGAGAGAAAAAGCTCGCCGGCGGTGGACCAGTGGGGTGGAAATATTTTTTAACCCCCAAAAAGCCGAAGCCTGACCCTCATATCTTTGGTTCAATACCGGCATTGATAACGCGGTAAAATTCGCGCCTATCGCGTAGCGAAAATCGGGAAGGAGTCGGTTGTTCCGGTGCAGCATTTGAACCTTTTTTCGCGAAAAATTGTAAAATACACGTATTTCGTGTGTCATGTCGGTGTGTATATTCGCGTATTATATAGAGTAACGTGAAACAGGTCTACATTATTCGCGGCATGAATTATTGATGAGCATCTCGTAAAATATGAACGCCGTTGGTCGTTATCAACCTAACGCAGGTCCTCCCGTTTCGCGACGCGACGGTGACGACATACGACACCGCACACATATTGTATCACGTCATTTCCTTCTCGCAGTACGTCGACATTCGTCAGGGTCGAACAAATACCCACGTTTTACAGAAAAATTTTTCATTTTGCATTTATCAGAGCCAACCTTTGAACTTACGGTTGTTCATTTTGTTTCCAGTTATTTTGAATTTTGCAAATCTGACCTCGGATTCTTGATCATTGGTTCAAAAAAAAATTCGAGTATCAATTTTCATCAAAATCCAAATGTTTCTATTTTTTTTTTTTTTTTTTTTTTTTTGCGACATATCGAATGCGTTGAATTGAAATTTTGCAAAACTGACTTCAGATTTGTGATCAGCGACCTAATAAACCATGTGGTATCAAATTTGATTCAAATTCGTTGATCCGTTTTCGAGGTATCGTCATTTTTATTGTATTTTTTAGAATTTTTGTTAATTAAATAATTCAAAAGGTACTGATTTGATCAAAGCCAAAATCTAATCAGTTCTGAGTTTGGGAAATCCGCGTCGATTGAGACCAAAATTATCAAAATCTGTTCACTTGTTCTCGAGATATCGTCGAACAAAAAATAGACCACGTATCGGTTCACATGTTGATCACATTGTTAAATCTGTATCTCTAGACTTAAAAAGGTGGAGAGGACAAGTGAATACTCGAAATTTCGTTTCCGGGCCGATTATACTAAGTTTCATTCGTCCCTATCAACAACGGAACGAGAATTTCAAAATTAATCATACATTTCTATTCGCTTTCGAATTTCGCTTATGTCAGAACATTTTCGAATCTCATAAAATTCTCTGAATTTTTTTAGAATTTCGTGACGATTTTTCTTTTATTTTTGAATCTATCGACCAATTTGGGATTCCTCAGGATTGTTTTTAGTATTCTTTTTCATTTCTTAAAATTCTTCGCCCTCTCATGATTATCTTTCGAACTGTATAAAAGTTTTCCAAATTTATGAATTTTTATGAAATTCCCAAGGATTTTTCTCCACTTTCCTTGGTCTTCCCGTTGTCCAATTGTAAGCTTCAAATTTTCTTGGCTGAATAAGAATCATAATTGCAGACACAAAATACGAGACAGTTCCAGCAGAGGTCAAAGGGAAGCGCGAGTCAAAGTTAGACCGGTGAAATTCAAAGGCATAAGCAAAGCCAAAGAGAGATCCGTGGGTTGTGGTTGGCGTGTATCGGGGTTCCAGATTTTCCATTGATCCTCCTGCGGCGTAGACTAGACCCTGGTAAAACGGTCCCACGAGAATTCTCACTTTATTACTATTTTTTTTCTTTTGCTCCTTTTTGGTTCAGCATTCGATCTTCTTCCTCCGTATCAGAACCTCCACTACCCTCTTCGAAGGGTGGTTGTTTATAAAACTCCTGCGGATGTCACGGTCTCGAGTCCTTGGTTCCTCGAAGCCAGACAACGAGCAAGATTGTATAAGCTCTCCTGTCTCTCGCACGCCGAAGCTTCTTTTGCCTATCTTACATTCTGCATCGAGCGAGGGGGTTACAAACACTCTGGAAACTTGTCAAGGGCCTGTGAGTCAAGACTGAAACTATACCCTTCGAAGACAATGAGCACGTTGTAAATAGTCCAGTAACGAGACGAAGCTGAATCCCTGCAATCCGAGTAGAATGACTTCCGAGAAAATTCCAAAGACCCTCAAAGACATCCTGAACACAGTCGATTTCCAGGAATGAGAAAATAATTCTGTGAAATTGAATGAATATTTTTCTGAACTGGAAAAACTTTTACACTACTGGAAAAAAATCCAAGGAATCTTAGAGAGATCGAAGGGATTCCAAATACTTCCACATGAGTCTAGAGACTCCAGAAATGTGAATATAATGAATAGAACCTTGCTTAGACCCTAGGGGTGGTTTCTATCTGTTGCTATTTCAATTCTCACTTACAAGTTACTAACCGACAAGCTCGATATTTTCTTTTTTTTTCCACTTCTCTAGTCTGTAATAAGTGAGTAAGTCCCTCCCCGAGTAAATACCACCTCAATGGTGCCTCCGCCGCAGCGGAACCCATCCAGCTATGAAGAAACCGATGAAGAGTATTACCATGCGCTGTAGATACAAGCTGCAGGAGTGGCAGGCTTTGATGGTCGGACTTTAGTCACGCGGTCTTAAAGTATTAAAATCCCCTTGCAATGAGTGAGAATTTAACCGTTGAAACACTGCAGAGATTCAAACTTTTATGCACTCTTGAGGAATTCAATTGTTCCATGATTAAAGATTTTCTCATTTATTTTATAATTCCACTTAGGCACGTGATAGAAACTAAACTTCGAACAAAGTCTTGTCTGGTTTAATGAATTTCTTGCACAAACTTATCACAAGAATCTCATGGTAGCTCGGAGCTCTTTGGTCTCGCTACTCTATAGGGTTGAAGGAACTGAACAATCTTCGACTTCACGACAAAATTATGTTAATACTATGCTGTATTAGAGAAAAACTATCCGAAATACGAGAAAAATGTATCGAACCTTTTTTGTAGAGAATTTGGTAGGCTTCATTTTTCATAATAATCTCCGTGACGATAGGATCAACCGTTGTCGAGATATAATGAAAAAACTGAACTCGAGCACCTTTGACTCAAGATAGAGGAACGATCCGTCCGGATCAGAGGTCAGGACTTTTAGTCCCTTCGCATATCAGGTCAAAATTGAGGTCTCTACCAATTCAGAGATCTTTACTAATCGATTAGTAGGAATATTAGTTTCTCCTTGAAAGTTGTTAATATTTTCCCAACGTAAAACTTCTGTAGAAGGTCTTGCTGCGAAAGTTTATCAGTTAGTCGAGTAACCGGAACATAGGTTCTTCAGGGGGTTTCTATTTGTCATCGTTTGATCTGTCGGTTCTCAGGTTTTAATTAACCTAACGAGAAACAGAGTTGGTGCAATATATTCCAGGAGGTAATTACTTCTAATTACTCTAATTACCGTGTCGCGGTAAATCGGTCTGGCCCTCCTCCCCCCTTCGCCCCGCCATGGGGTGCATTTGACAAATCGATTTGTGCCATCAAAATTCATATACACAGCTAACCGTGTGGCCATAATTCCCGTACTCCGTGGTTCCTTGATGACGCGTCAGGTGCCCAGGACAGATTCGTATAGATATCACAGCGAACTCGTTACACCGGAAACGAGTAATAATTTCCGAGGGGCGTCTCACTCGAAATTCAAATGAGATCGTACGAACGTTGTTGATCGTTGGTCGACGATTTTGTACGATGTCGTACGATTTCATACGATGTCAACGCTGAACACTTGAGTCCCACATTTTTGAGACCGTGCGCCTTTAGCGCGTCAATGTCGACGCGTTGAACGCACGAATTCACGTTGAATTCCGCCGAATTCGACGATCTCAAACGCTAACGTATTGCGTTCACGCGAACTACACTGAATTCTTTCCTTTCGCTTACGAATTCAAACGTTAGGCATACTAAGATCGAACGACTTGGTACGACTAAAAGTTTCAAACATACCTATTTGAAAAATAATCATAACTTATCTATTAATCGGCATCCTGTGGCATGAATACAAGTAAACATTGCAAACACTTTTCTTAATTTCATAATCACCATGAAGGTCCAGCTTTCCATAATTGATTAAAAAATGTATTTAATTTATTAAACCTATTTTATTATGAATTTCATTCATGAATTCACACTCATCTAAAATAATTTGTTCTACCAAACGATTACATTCGCAAATTCGAATCAGCTGAAAAAAAAACCATGACTATTTTAATCTTATACTGTTTTTATCATGAGCTTCTATTTTTGGATAAAAATTTTCCAAAAACATTACACAATTACATTTCAAAGTTGCAAATCTTGAATAAGGCATTGATAATAATAACATCATTGATAATATGTACGCTAAAAATGTATTTCAATATTTAACAAATAGTTACATCTCACTTTGAACATTTTAAACAGGCTTTACATCCTACGAATAAAGTACATGTCAAGTTAAAAGATTAATATCATTTGGTACAAAATTATAATGCAAAAGTACTTATATAGTAATGATTACCTATATAGCAAAAATACTGAAGTTTTCGTTCGTTTTTTATAATAACCTATCCTATAGTAAGTATGCCAGCATAACCTACTGATACGGGAAATGTAGAACTTCCTAAACTAACTATTTGGATTTCAGTCTTCTTCGGCAATATATTACACTTTCTTTGGCACAAAATCTAATTAATATTGCAAAGATGCATACCGCAACGTAAGTAATAATAAGGAGAAAAATTGGGAGCATGAATTTCGAGAAGAGAAAATTTCCTACTTGCGGGCCAGCTGTGAGTAAGTGGAAGAGTGACCACTAAGGTCTACGAGTCACATTTTTCTTACCTTGCTAAAAAGGCCCGCCAAGTAGCACTCCCTAAATTTTTTTCTTTCGGAAATGTTCTCTTCTCGAAATTCATGCTCCCAATTTTTCTCCTTACCAATTATGAAAACCCAATCGAGTGAGCGAGCGTAGCGAGCGAACGAGCACAACGCTATATGGTTCGATTCGATTTTTTTTCTTTTTTGTACTTGGTAGTTGTATTTTATTTAAATCCTCTTAGAGATTTTTTTGAAGGACGAATTTATTTGAAAACGAATTTTTGATGGAATAATTTTATTGGAAGACGAATTTTGGTTGGCGGGCATTTTTGGAGACAGATTTTGTGGGGATGATTTTGTACATTTCAATGATTCAAATTTGATCCTATCAAAAATTCAATTATTTTAGCATTTTGGTATGAAAGGCTGAATTTAGATGATAAAAATGTTCGGATTCGAATAAATATTATTTGCGTGGCTTATAGGCATAACCCGCTTAGTCCATTTTAGCACTTTTCGAGAAATTGCTGTTCGAAAGTTTAAAATGTAAGTTTAAAAATGTTCAAATCTTCTTCATGTAATACTCATTATTTTCTTCAGTTTTGTTTGTAGGAAATATTTTTTTGAAAATTGTTCATTTTTTTTCAAACACGAGTAGCCATTTTGGAAAAATAATTGTCGAAATTTCAGTTTCTCCAATCTCGAAAGTGCCGGAAATTATCATAGAAACATGAAAGACACGTAGATTAATGTTAAGTTATAAAAAAAACGAAATCAACCAACAAAACGTTGACTGAACTGGTTGTACCGATAAGCCACAGATTTATTCGCGTACGGCGTTGAATGGTTCATACCATGTCATCTCGTTCTTAATGTTCTCAATACAATTCGATTCATCAGAGAAAGATAATCTGCTCCTCATGACAATCAATGTATTGCTCATCACGAAAGATAGGCAAAAGTCATTAAAAACCATTGTAGACAGTAACAAATATTTTACTTCTCGCTAACTAACAAATGAGCGAGATTTTTTCTCACAGACTATACTACCATTATTCGAAAACTGCTGGAAGGATTTTTTTATACACCTCTTTTTGATATTGTCAGAATTCAAAAACCTATTTTTGCCTAAAATTTCACCGAAGTCTTCCCTGGATAGCTTCCTAATTAGTATATTATGCACCTAGGGGTGAAAAAGTTGTTTTCGACGAGTGCGAGGTTGTACTCCGAGGCGAAGCCGAGGATTACAATCGCACGAGTCTAAAATAACGTTTGCCCTGTGGAGCATACGATACTTTATACACCGAAGGGAAATAAAGCGTTTTTCCCTGCTGGAGCAGGGCAATAAACGGCCGATTATATCCCTGAGGTATATAAAATTAATTAATTATTCATTCGAATCTATTCGTCATCAATAAAATTTATAGTAATATATCGAAACAAATAGAAGTATCAATTCATAACCCAGCAAAGGAAAACGTATAGCAACCATTATTAGAAGCGAGTATTAAACTTACCTAACAATACGTCCGAGTTAAAGTCCGGGAAAACTCCGCCATGTGCCGAACAACCGATCAGACTGACTCAATCTGTGTCATACTGCGCATGCGCTCGAGTCTTGACTGTTGGTAAGGGCCCGACGGACACTGACGTTGCTACAGCGATGTCGTACGATCTCGCTTGAATTCTTACTGAATTCCTGCGACTTCGCGCAATGGTAGCTCAGAGTTCTACGATCGAGCAACGATTTGCTACGTTAAACAACATAGACGAGCGATCTCTTCAAACTTTTCACAACTCTTACAGAGGCATACAGAATCTGACGATTTCGGGAATGTGGACTTTGAATTTTCCCGAGTTTCGCGTTCATTGACAGATTTCATGCGTTATTTACTTCGACTCTTAGCGTTTTACACGTTGAATTCACGAGTGAGATGCCCCTCGATAATTTCGACGTGTATTAATTGACGGAGATTCGGATCAGGATTCGAGGTGAATGAATGAACGCGGGAACGGATAAAAATAATTAATGGAAGTGGAGAGAGGAAAGAGGAAAGGGAGGAGAAAAGATTTACTGCTTCGGTTCGGTTCCGTTCGGGAGATAATCTACTGGAGAAAGTTAACTACAAAATACTTGATGGGAAGTGAATCAACGCCTCTGAACAAAGCGAAATAAACTAAGAACAAAGGGGGGCGAGAGAGAATTGAATAACTCGGGAACAATTAGCCCGGAAATCTCCGTTGTTTCGAGATTAGGGATGAGGCGATTAGATCCAATGAAATGGAGCAATCGCTGTGTTTCTGATGTTCTTGGATTTATTATTGCTATTATTTTTCAGTCACAGAATCGAGGTGATCGTATGATTTTTGATTCATTTTGAATTCTTTTTGGGTCACTGATCACGGATCTGAAGCCAGATTCGCCAACTTCGAGATCGCAAGTCCGATATGGTAATAAAAAATTCGAAGAATGGTCCGATTCTGGTCGAAATTGGTATCCAAAGGTTTTTCGTACACTTTGTAAAATTCGTCCAAAGTTCTTTGACTTTGGATAAGATATAAATGATTTTTGATTCTTGAATTGGCCACAACTGGTATGTTCCACGTCCATATTGTACCTGACCTGTCCCAGCCTCGAATATTCGCAGTACCAATTAAATTGCGGTATCGTGGCAGCATATGGGGTCGACAAGTCATCGAGAGGGTTAAATCCTCCAGAGAACCGGAAGTAATAAATTAAACGGATGACAAATGCACTCGCTCCAGCGAATAAACATTGGCTCCAGAAGTTGGTCAACCCTGGGGTAGATATGGGTGGGGTATTTGGCATGGTTAACCGCTATATCTGCCAGTGACATCGCTCGGATGTCCCACTCTCAATTCCGGCGGTTATACCGGAGCCAGTCGCTATCTGGGTATGATTTTAGGCCCGGATCGACTCAGGGTAGGGTTTTTCAAATCCCTGTTGGAGGAATTGAATAATTCCTTATCGATTATATCCACTCACCAATGGGCGCGTACAGAACGTAGAGAAGGAATAGACCGAGTCGGCTAGGCATCGTGCCCCTCTGAACCTCTGGGTTTCTTCTATCTACTCGGTAACCTCATTTTCCTCGAGTGTCCTGTCGTCTTGTCGCTGAAAAATAAATGGGAAAATGGTAATTTCGACGATGATAGATAGCCAGAAGGCTCTGATTATTGTTTTTCACGACCCCAGCGCGTGACATGTTTACAAAGTATACTTTTTCTTTTTGGAAAAATAAACGACAAAAAAAGCGATCGAAGATACATTAATTAATACTAAAATTGCTCGGCTTTATTCGCAAAATTAACTGTCAACTGCGTGACGTTGTTCTTTAATTATTCTACACTCAATTTCATTTTCACGCTACAGACAATTTTTAATTGAATTTTTTTGGACCTCGAAATTTATGAACAGTGAAAGTTTTATGTTTTTTAGATCGATTATCAATTTTTTAAAATTCTTTCTCCTATCATTTCTCGATGAAATTCCAGGTCAAATTTCCATAATTTACTCAAAACAGTTGAAACAGAAATTTTTTTAACTCCAAATGAGTTCCACATGAATGCCAGGTTTTTTCGAATGATCCTAGATTTATCAAATTTTTCAGGTTCTCGTTCGCCAAATTATTATCGCGTGGAGAAGAAGTGCTTTCATTTTTCTATATTCACATTTTTCCGTAATTATAAGGTACGAATTTTCTTATCACACCTAAGTTTATCGTGTCAAAGTTAAGTCCATTTTGTATCCGGTGAAAAATCTTACTTCTTTCAAAACATCCATCAGCAAAAATTCATCTATAAAAGGCACCAAGTACAACAAATAAAAAAGATGTTCAGTCAATTTGTTTCTGTAATTTCTCATGATCTAATAATCGAATACTTTCATCTATTATCTACATCGAAGAACATGGAAAAGTTCCGATGGTGGTAAATTCGGAGGGGAAAAGCTATCCATCCATTCCCGCACTGTAGGTACACGGATATGAGAACAAAAAGAGTCTGATGGGGTTAACTGTAATTTGCATTCGCGTATCCGTTATCTACCGCCCATTCTCACCCCTCGTGCCTGAACCGTAACCCGAACTCGAGACCTGGAAAGGTCGGTTCGTTCGCCACCCATTTCGCCACCCGTTCGCAAAATGCAAAACAGATAGCAGAGCGTCAGCAGAGCGGCTCTTCCTCTTCTCATACGTGTTCCGCACTATCTGGTCCTACGTTTTTTTTTCTCGTCCTGTCCCTGTGGCCGACGTGTAACCAGGAATATAGGAATGTGGGAAAACGTAGACGAATTATTTTCGATTTTCCATTCCGGAAGGCGAGAGGGTCGTCCTCAAATCGGGATTTCCTCACCATTCGATTCTAGGAACGATATCGGGGGACAGAAAATGGGTATGGTGATCGTTTTATCACCTGGCCTTTCATTTTGTGGCCCGCAGACGATAGGGTAAAGAAAATCAGGATCGTGGGTCTCGATTGCTCTGGGGATAATTCGAAAATCTCACCCGGTTCGTCACGGAGGCTGTTCAATCGAGGGAGCACTTGGAATTATGGGAGAAGACATTCGGAATCAACAGGGTATCCTTGGAAGGAGGAAAATTCACACGTTTTTTTAGTGACTTTTTCATAGTTGCGAATAATTCTGACACTTTATGGTGATTTTTCACTGTTTCTAGTGAATTTGATAATTTCTAGTGTTTTTTTTTTCAAAAGTGACTATTCATCGTTTCTGGTAACTTTCCAAAGTTTCACCGTTTCTTGTGATTCTTTACAGCATCTGGTGATTTTTATTCTACTGTTCGTTTTTTTCTTCCATTTTTAACTACTCTTTCACAAGTTCTAGTGATTTTTTCATAGTTTCTGGTTCCTTTTTCGAATTCCGACTGTTGTCTGGTGACTTTGAACAATTTATTTCTTCTCTTTACTACTTCCTTTATCTTTCATTATTTCAATTATTTCCTGATATTTCACGAGCCATCGACACGTTATTTCAACTAGTTCTTTTTCCCACGGGAATAGTTTCTCAGCTCTTTGTCAGCCCTCGAGTGTTTTTGCTTAGAGTGAAAAATAAATTGTAAAAATGAGAACAAGAGGACAGAATTTTCTGACGTCTCTCTGAACCCGAGGAGTAGAGAAAAATGGATTATATATAAGAAATGAGGCAGCGTCGTCGCTTCGCAAGTGTCAGAAAGACGGTGCCGTAGTCGAGACCCGGAGTCTGCTGGAAGAATCTCTCTTTCTGTCCCGAGTCCCAGGGCTCCCAGGGTAGGTACCAAAGGACCTGTCGATACCGTGACGTGACGTTGAACTTTTTTTTACAGCTTCTCCATTAACATCTGATTATTAACGCTTCGTCGAACTACGCCACCGTCCCCCTTCCCTCCATTTCACACCCCCAACCCCCCAACGAGTCACTGAGGAACCCGCGTCTAACAAAATATCTCAAGTTCAAACTTCCATTAAAATATCTACTCTGAGAGTCCGTCGACTCTGAGGCACTTCAGACATTCACGTTTCGCTTTAGGGTCCCGGTACAACAACCCTCAACCCAAATCCGAGGATTCTCTTATTTGAGTTTCGGAGTTTAGAAGAATTTTGATTGTTTTCTGGAGAATACATCGAATTCCTGCATCCCTGCTTGACTCGACGGTGACGAATCGAAACTACAGACTCCTCGTCATATTAAATGATTCTTCACCATTTTTGGGGATTTTTTTTTTCATTTCTAGGGATTTTTTAAATTCATGGACGTTTGTTTAATTTTTAATTCCTCAATTTTGGAGAAATTTAAGACCGAAGCGATCGTTATTTTTTTAGTGATTTTTTATTTTCAACATTTCTAGTGATATTTTTGTTATTTCTAGTGATTTTTTTAATCCATAATTTTGTGTAAATTTCAGACTAAAAATTGTTCAATTGGGAATTTCTAGACTGAAAATCCCGATGTTTGTATAAATTTTTGAGCCACATTTTTCAACTTAGAAGTGATAAAAAAAATTTGCTTCTTATTCTGAATAACGGGAGAGAAATTTTCGTAAACTTGGCAACGAATTTATTAGATTTCATACCCTTCTGAATAAATTACAATAAAGATTGAGAAAATCGATTCCACGGACCACGGTGTGGCTATATCTATATACCTACGTTAATCAGTAGAAAATGCGAGCTGGTCAGACAACGAGATTTCATGACAAAATTGAGTGAGCTTGAAAATCGAGTGGTTTGGCTCTTCAGAAGTTCACGGTCTATCGGTCTAAACGATTCCGAATCAGCGGATTCAGAGGTAACGAGTCGTAACGGAATTAATAACGATACAACGATCAATTCAATCTCTTTACCAACTTACAATTTTTGTGACAACGATTTAAAAACGATTCGACTCAAATCCTGACAGAAAATCGTCCATTCCGAGCCGATGAGGTCGTATCATTTTCGATTAATTTCCACTTCCGGTTTCGAAGTTGAATTGAATTTGCAACTTCTAACTTTCGCGAGATAATTTGTGTGGAATTTAGAATCCTGCTTTCTTCTATCAAGATACGTTTATTTGTGAATTTTGAAAAATTGTCGCATCTCTGGATGCGAAAATGCCGCCAAATTCCAACTTTTTCGAGGCTTTGATTCACAATTCCGGGTCACCAAATGAACCGATTTTACTCAAATTTGGGGCAAATACTGACCCAATTGAGGCGAAGGCCTGGT
>JAFFZH010015963.1:39743-53410 GCA_018420115.1 Euura saliciscinereae
ACTAATCTGCTCTTATAGAGTGATGATATTTTCACTATTGTGAACATCAAGTCACACATTCACTCTAACAGTGATATATTTAATCTTGTGAACATGGAGTGCCAGATTTTCGCTCAGGGAGTGATATTTCAATCTTGTGAACATGAAGTGATTCCATGGCTCTTACGGAGTGACATATTCACTCTGTGACGTATATTTTCTCTTATGAAGTCACTCCAGTCCTACTGGCGCGATTTTCACTCCCGTGCAATGACAGCTGTGGAGTGACCGAGTCACTCCAAAGGGTTTCGGACATTTTCGTCCCGTGTTTCCAAATAGTTGGATCAGAGATTGGGAACTAATCGCAACGAGTAGGCACACCGTGTATCGAGCGTAAATACGGTGCGTATAGAAAGGTGGTTTCCAGTTCGCGTGCCGGTAGCAGAAATTACGAGTAGATCGCGTGCTAAACGATTCTGCCTCGCCTGAGCACCGCTCAGCAAAACACCACAAATCGGAGCCATTATATGCCTCTTGTCCGTCTGCCTCCTGGCTGCAATTGTTTTTCCGAAAAAAACGAACCCTCGGAAGGCTGATAATCCTAATAATGTAATTTTCTGTACTTTTTTTTTCTCCCCTGTTCTCTAGGGGTTTCCGAGCTCGGAGCGTTTGATGGACCGGAAGCGGGTCGGTCGCGTGCCTCGTCTCAGATGGAATGTCACGTTTTCTTCAATTTTCCATCCGAGACGCGCTCCCGCGTGGAAAATAAATATCAAGTGAAACAACCCGGAGTTGGAATTAGGAATGCGGGGTTGGAACGTGAAAGACACATCGGAAGCTATGTTCTAAATTCGTTTTACTCTTGTGGTTTCGGAAATATACGTATATAGGTATATATACCTCGCTATAAAGTTTCTCTCTTTTTAATATCATGACGTACGAACAAATATACGGAGGGAATATTCAGTTTACTGTATAAATTCTTATCAATATATTCATTCACTTATGCACACATACATACATACGTAAAAATCTATTCGATTACTTTTACGGTCCATGGCTTGGTTTATGCCCTCACATACATAAGTTTTCCGTATATTCACATCCAGGTTATGTGTCCCTACATTTACATGAATAAAATTGAGATAAAATTCACATTTCTCATACCCAGAGGGCTTCTGGTCGATCCTGTATATATGAGATCTCACGGTATCATTTTTATCTACAATATTAAAATTTTGGAAAATTTTTAAACAATATATATATATATATTGTTTTTTTCTAGGTTTTCTGATCATCTTACCTGCGTTAATTGTTAATCAGATCATGGCACACACCCGATGAAAGTATCAATAATCACTTGAATTTTCACAGTTATTATTTTCTATTAATTATACAATAATTTATTTATTTTTTATCTTGATATTGATAAAGTTTTTTTTCAAAAGTTTATCATTCAAAACCGAACATTATTTAATCCTGTTCGTTTTTCTAAGAAAACTTTTAATAACGTCTGAAATCGAATTGAAATCTGTTTAACAATTGACAAATTAACTTTGATGAAGTTTCAAATAATAGGAGGAAAAAAAAGAAGACAATATAAACTAATATCATATATTGAGTATAATTCTGTGAGTTTGATGACAAAAACTTTTTAGACTAGTGAAAAATTGATTACACCCAAATATTTTCCGATCAATATATTATAATTCGCGAGTGATGACAAATTCACAAATTTTAACGTTATAAATTAGTCAAGTTTGCAGATTGCAACTCGAAATTAGTAAAGACTCTCAGTTCTTATTTCTATCTTTTTTCTTTCTTTGAAACGAATCAACACTGGAAATCGGACTTGGATATATATTTCTTAGGCAAGTTTGCTGCCCACCTCGATAAGCTCAACTGACTATTAATTGAAAAAAAAAAAAGAGAGAGAAGTAATTACAGTCTAATTACGAACAGAGCTAGGCAATAAATTTATCGAAGAAAAAAAAACTGTGTCACAGATATGCAAAGAAAATATTATAAACCAAGGAAAATTTATTCCAAATCTGTTAAGAAGAAAATGAAAAAATAATTTCGTAATAAAAAAAAAATCGTAATGATATCGGGATTTTTTTCTTTTTCACGCCTTTCGGAAAACGATTACGATTAGTCGTACGTCTTTTTAATGAGAATTTTGAGAACCAATTCTGCAGAAATCAAGCGACGATCCAAAAAATAGAAATAAAAAATTGACCGCAAAAGCAAAAATTATGAAAAATTGTGATAATGATGGTTTTTTTTTGTGACACTGTTGAAAAAAAAACTAAAACACTCATATTTTGAACTCAATTTTGGAGTTGATGAAATTCAAATTGAAGCAAAAATTACGGAGAATGAAAAATTGTAATAATTTTAGGGATTTTTGTCACACTGTTCAAGAAAAAAATTAAGATTTTCACATCTTTGAGAAAATGTATTAAATAAATTCTGGAATAAATGACGTAGGGGTTCGAAAGAATAGAATGAAAGCGGAAATGATTGAACAAGAAAATAAAAAAAGTGTAATAATTTTGGAATTTTTGTCACACCATTAGAAAAAAAAAAAAAAAAAAATTGCATTTTCACATCTGTAGAAGAATTTTTGAACTCGATTTTGAAGCGACTGTGAAGGGTTTGAAAAAAAAGTGAGGGGTTGAAAAAAAATTAGCTATGAAAGCAAAAATGATGAAGATTAAAAAAACAGTAATAATTTTGAGATTTTTGTCACACTGTTTAAATGAAAAAAAAAAAAACTAGTATCTTTACGTCTCTAAGATAATTCTTGATCTCAATTTTGAGAAGTAAAAAAAATGTAACGAAATGAAAAAATGAGGAACTTCAATTTTCTTGTATTCTAACACCTACGATTTTATCCTGCACTAAAACTCCCGTTATTTTAATTATTCATCGAACCTTCATGAAGCACGTGGTTGAATAACGCGTCACGACTCACGGGTATGTCAGCACGAGGTTGTCGCGGACCGCGTGGTTACTGCACGGAGACACAGTACGAAACTGCGTCGACCAGGAGTCCCCACTACCAGAATCGCAGGGTGAACCAACCCCTACGTCCTCGTGTATCTTCGAAGCTCGAAAGCTCGACGTGCGACGCGCGACGACGCTCCGCCTACGCGAAAAACCACCCCTAGAACTCGTCTTCGCGATATTTTCTAAATCGGCTAACCCTCAGGTGGAGTCAGGAGTCTTCGGCACTGCACCCCTCATACCTTTTCTATTCCCTGTATCCACAGGCGACCCCGACAATTCCCTTTATAAACATTTACTCATGTGTACCGGAGACATCATTTTTTTTTTTCTATACCTCTCTCCAATATTTTTTTGGCGAGCTCGTGAGGATTCTTTGAAAACGAACCCGGCTTAGTGTAAGAAACACTCTAACTTTCAAGTCTCGATATCTTCTAAACCGTCGATAGTACACGAAAAATTGTATTCACTCTTCTGATAGGAAATTTTAAGAGCTTCAAGATTGATTCAGGTCACTTTTCACCTGGGAGCGACCGGAAGTGAGATATCAGCCGGAGAAGATAAAAACAAATCTACTCGAAAATTGAAGGGCTCGATTTTTATAATAATTATTATTATATTTTCGAATCTACGTATCTTCTTAACCGTCGATAGTACGCGAAAAATTGTATGTATCTTTTTGATAGGGAATTTTAAGAGCTTCAAGAATGATTCGGGCCACTTTTCACCTGGGATCAACCGGAAGTGAGATATCAGCCGGAGAAGATAAAAACAAATCTACTCGAAAATTGAAGGGCCCGATTTTTATAATAATTATTATTATATTTTCGAAACTACGTATCTTCTTGACCGTCGATAGTACGCGAAAAAATGTATTCATCTTTTTGATAGGAAATTTTAAGAGCTTCAAGATTGATTCCGGTCACTTTTCACCTGGGAGCAACCGGAAGTGAGATATCGGGTGGAGAAGATAAAAACAATCAATTTCACTCGTCAATTGAAGGAGGTTGATTTTCACAATTATTGTTATCATCGTTTTTCTAGATTTTTGAGACCTTGACCTCCTGGAGTAACGATTCAAAAAATCTAGCTTGATGGACTGTAAAATTACATGGTGGCCACTTTTTTGCGGAAAAAAAATTCCCTGACATTTCCCTGACTTTCCCTGACCTAAATATAATTTTTCCCTGACTGAAATTTGGACGAATTAGTGGTTATTCATGTATGTAATAATAATGCTCTGAATCCATGGTGAAAGAAAATGATTTTTGAGAATACTTTTGATTGCATAAATGTCGCTGGGGATCTTTTATTCTGTCTTGTTTCGTATGATCATGGAATTCCTTTGCTTTTCCCTGACTGTTCTTCGGATTCCCTGACATTTCCCTGACTTCCCTGACCATTTTTCGAATTCCCTGACTTTTCCCTGATTTCCCTGTTTTCCCTGACGAGTGGCCACCATGAATTAGTGATTTTCAAGATTCTTATGAATTTTCTGGCTCCGAGTTGAATTCGAATTTTTCTAGTTTATTTTTCCGTTCAATTTTGTATTTCTTTGAAAGTAGGCGAGGTTCTCGAGTCTCTTTTCGTTTGAAAAATAGTATCTTAAGAGAAAAATTTTTGGTGTTAAAAAGTAAATGGAGAGAATCAAATAAAAACGTTGAGGGGATCGAAGGAAAAATGGAGATTGGCAAGAAAAAGGTGGAGAGAGACAGAGAGAGGGAGGGAGCGGGGGAGAGAAAGGAGAGAGAGAGATATAAAGTTTCTTAACACCAAAAGCGTCGAGGATCGAGTGTTTTTATTCCATTACCAGCGACGTCAACCTCTTAACCACTTACTTAAGGGCACCGAACCGCGCGCGGTTTCTTCTTCCCCGTCTGATCTTAGCTCACACTCGATGGCGTTTGACAAGTCAAATATTATCCAAGGCCTGATCCCCCGCGAACACCGGATCATCTTGATCTTGATGTAACTTTATAGGAAGTGGAACTTGGGTATTTACGCTTTCGAAAAAGTTTAACCCCCGCGAAACCAATTCACCCTCTAGCCATATAGTTCAACTTTTCAGCTCACCTGCATGTTTCTTCGAAACTTGATCAATTTTAGGAAATTAGATTACACAGAAAGAGGGTCGCGAAAGCGGAAAGGCGCCTTTTTTACCTTTTATACATGAATAAAGAATACCTAGGAAACAAAAAAAAATTTGTGCAACATTCGCTCTCTCTCTCTTTCCACGGTATATATTGAAATTTATTCAAAAACGTGCCAAGTTATCTTCTTCGTTAGTAAAAGTAACGTCACTTTATGGTTAGAGCGGTGTAGTATATATGAAATGCAAATATTCTGGGAGTGGTTTCTGATGTTCTGAACCTACCTAGTTTGTGTAGTACGTATCCTACACTCGGAAAATTAAGAGCACGGTGACCATTCCTCGCGACCTAAAAACAAGGAATTTTTTAACCAGTAAACGGTGAAAATATTTTCCCTTCCAAAAAACTGACTATAGTACTTTTCTCTTGTGACAATCAATTTCGAATCTTTTTGCAAGCATCTGTATCTACTCGAAGTCACAGGCTTTCAATTAACATAAAATAAAATAAATTTAATTAAAAAACTGACCCCATGTATGCTCAAACATTTTCAAAAAAACTTCGGGAGTTTCCGGAAGCCTTCGGGAGTTTTCGGTAAACTTCGGGTGTTTCCGGTAAACGTCGGGAGTTTCCGGAAGCCGTCGGGCGTTTTCGGTAAACTTCGGGTGTTTCCGGTAAACTTCGGGAGTTTCCGGAAGACATAAAATCATATGGAGGGACTTTTTTGGCGGGAAATGAGTCCGAAACAATTTTGAAAAAAATAAATAAATAAAAAAATGACTTACAGACCGTCGTGAAGAAGAGGCAGTTTAATCAAATGTATGTATGATATTCTAATGAATGATTCGAAAAACTGGAAGGTGTTGGTTTCTTTATGGGGTTGAAATTTTTGACGCATTTGGCATCGTCCTTCGTTCGTGTTTATGTTAATGTAATTTTGTGCCCCAAGTGGTAAAATAAGGTTTGAAAATAACTACGAGCGCATACTCCGTACCGTCGGCAATAGGTGGATGTAGGATGCAGGGGTAGGTAGAGGTAGCCGAAAGCTGTGTGATACCTCGCTTCGCGAAAGATAAATCGTTTCGCGTATGCATAGTGAGGTAGCTTCCATGTATATATATATATGAATGTATGTACGTGCGGTGTACGGTACGGATCTCGTTCAGAAACCCGTTGGAAGCTGCGTGAAACAATTTGACCGTCCCATTCCCTGCATCCCCCCCGTCCACAAAAACTACCCCAACCGTTCTCGTTATACACTCGTAGAATTCATTTCCCTTTGAACAATTGCCGCTTTTGCTGGCAGGCATAAGAACAGGAAGGGAAGAAAAAAAAATTTATACAAATATATATTCAACTTTAAAAATATGAAAAACTCTACCCCGGTCTTGTCATCTACGAATAGACTATGATCCAATTATATGACAATTTGCATTGTTTTATCAATTAGGAAAAAATTGAATCACAGAAATGATTCTTTAGTGACTAAAAAAAATATCGATTTTTATAACAACTGGATGAGAAGTGGGACGAAGACATGCTAGGGTTGTGAGGTTATACTGTCACTCATGTCACAATAGTCAACTTTCGTATTTTGTTAACCAAGATACCATAGCTTGGGATGTTTGTTCTTCAATGTCCACTTCGGAACAGTGAATAAAATAAAAGTTGGCGCATGCGCACGTCGTGAACGATTCACTTTCCGCCCTGGGGTCAATTTCACTCACTACACTTTCCACACTCACCGTGCGAATGAATGAATAGGATTTTATCGATTGGAAATATTTGTTCACCTTTTTATTCCTTTGTTTGCAGAGCTGAAGCTGAAAGTTGGGTGGTATTCGATTAAGCGGAAGTTAGCTGCAGGTTATCCACATTTCTTCATTATCCCACGGGTATATGTGTGGGTACGAAATGGAAATTTGTTAGTCACGTGAAAAACGGGTGATCTCTCTCATATGTAGGTACTGTAATTTGTCGGCCACAGCTCACACGCAATCATACGGTGTAGTATGCATATATCTATCCATATTCGAGTGTCCAAATAGTTGTAGACAATATAATTAATATACTATACAGACGAGTTTAGTGGGCAATTTTAATCAATCACATTACACGTATCTCATGTTTCTGTGTACTACATCAATTCGATTCATTCATGAAGTATAATTTCCACATTTACCTGCCAATATAATCGATTGTCTCATACGAAGAGACTCGATTTTCAGTGATTCTACTTTTTTCGAATCAATTTTTAACACGGTCCTACTTATCAAAGTACAAAAATAAAAACCTTGTAAAGTCGTCATTGTTCATAAAAAATACCAGTCAGACTGTGTGAATCTCCTAAAAAATTTTATATATCGATCTTCACTCAAAAGAAACGCAAAAATACTAATAAAAATTCACCAGTTTCATATCTCAACAACCAATGGAGATTTTTTTTTACCTTTCAACGTCGACATTGAAGCTTCATTTATCTAAATTCCAGTTTTTCTCAAATCGGTCAACTCATTTGAAAATGATACAACGTTTCTTCGGCCACTCTGCGAGTATAGGAAAAATTGACGATAAAAACGATTTAAAAACTAAGGTGCAATGGACAGTTTGAAACCAATACTAAAACATATCCTGTGAAATAATCTATGGTTTCATAAGCTGGATGTTACCTAATCTAACTCGTCGATACATATATATATTTATACATATATATATACCAAAGTGAAAATAGTATTGGTCCTAGACCAATACACGGATAGAATCCTGCTCCAGGATTCACGTGCGTGTGAGCCAATATCGGTGGCGAGTGAAGGATGCCCAACACGCGTCGTCGTCGGGGTGCCTGACTCTTATCTCATCTCATCCCTTTTCTCTCGCCGCTACACCATCCCCCGGTTCAGGCACGGTTCAGGTCTGGCTTCTGTACGGTTTCATACGTCACGTACGCTCGTACTTAACGGCGCTGACGACAGGGGCGGCGGGATATGTGTTACGGTAGGTAATCGCCCTCTCGCTATAGGCTCTCGTGAATTATTAAACTCGTAACTTACCTGTCTTAAGTATCGCATGATCCTTTTTTTCCTTCCTTTTTAATTCCATAGGGAAAGAAAGATGAAGATACGTTTATTGTTTGGAATTTGAAATTGCCGCCAATTTTTTGTTCAACTCTGAGGGATTTTGATCCACGATCCTCCGGAGTCCGGACGAAACGATTTACCGATTTTTCAGGTTCCAAAATGACGGACATTGAAAGTTTTGGTGAATTCTTAGCTTCCACATTTGTTGGGATAATTTTTTTCTTTTTACGATATCTAGAGAACGCGGGAGCGGATTTTGATCGAATTGGGCTCAATCGACGCGGCTTTTCTCAATTTAGAATCGATTAGATTTTGGTTTCGATCAGTTCAGTAATTTTTTAATTATTCAAATGACAAGATTCTAAAAAAAAAAAAACGGTAAAAATGACGATATCTTGTGAAAGGATCAACGAATTTGAAGGAAATTTGGTACCACATGGTTTTTTGGATCGTTGATCACGAATCTGAAGTCAGAATAGCGAAATTCAAAATGGCGAATCCAATTCGCTGCGAAAAAGACGAGAAACATTCTAAATCTTATAAAAATTGGTACTCGAAGGTTTTTCGAACCGCTGATCAATAATCCGGAGTGAAATTTGCAAAATTCAAAATAGCCTGGAAATGAAATAATACAGTCATAGTCAGCCCAAAACCGCTTATTGTGACTTCAGTCTTAAGTCACGACTTCCTTACTTTCGAGCCGATGGATAAATATACTCTTTGTAATAAATGTTAGAAGGGGGCCACGGCGATTGGCTTACCAAATGTCAACTTGAGACCCTATTGTCTTGACACTGAACAAAGCGTTGGATGACCTTTTTCGACAGACAACGTAGGCTGAGTACCGCCTAATCTAGTTCTCGAAGACACTGAAACGCAGGGTTTACCCTAGACTAGCTGCGTAGAAGGTGGAGGGTGCGAAATCGTGTGGATTTTCACTGAAATATGGATACGAAAATGACTGATGTTAGTAGTGTAGTAAAAACGAGAGTGAGAAAAATTCAGATCACTTCTTCCCAGATTGAAACTTTTCTTCCCAATAAAGTTTAACGGCTAGAAAAGTTTTCAGATTTCGAGGGGATACTTTGTAAGAGGAACTGAGAGAGAGAGAGAGAGAGAGAGTTTTCAACTTGTACGACCCCATTTTTACGTTATAACTGTCTGGGGTATCGTTAATTTCATTCACTACTTCCTACCTTTGACTTTTTGCCTTGACAAACTTTTTACAGTTTGGAAAATCGATATTCTTACTGTCTGGGTTATAAATTATTGACAGTTTTCTTATTTTTTTTCTTCCTCAAGTGTGAAAATGAAGTAAACTAAGGACGAATATATGAGTTTTGTACAATTTTTTCTTTTTTTCAACTTCCGGTTCTTCGGATCGCAGCAAAAAAAAGGCAATTGAGGTCCAGAAAATCACGTCCAAAGTGGTGATCAATTTTTTATCTCGATAATCAATTACCGAATTTTTATAATTTTGGTCTCAATCGACGCGGCTTTTGCAAACTCAGAACTGGCTAAATTTTCGATTTCATCGGTTCAGTAGGTTTTTTTTTTTCAATTATTTGAAGAACAAATTTTTTCCAAATTGAATAAAAATTTCTAAATCTCGAGAACAAATGAACACATTTCCACGAAAATTGGTATCTATAGGTTTTTCAGGTTGCTTATCACTAATCTGAGGTCAGATTGTCAAGATTGAAAATTCTGGATCTAATCATGCGATGAAATTATGCTCTTTCTCTATTGAAATTGGTTCTCAAAGGTCTCGTCGGCCATTCATAACGAATCTGAAGGCTAGATTTTCAAAAAAATTTGCAGGATCCAAAACTCGTCGTCATGACTGATGATTTTTTGTTCTCTGATCAATAATTTGACGTAAATTATGGCCAATATCGTCCACTTTTTAAAAACTATGTAATTTTAGCGAAAAATCTGGTTGAGTAAAAAACACTATTTCAATTCCGAAGACCCAAATATCTGCAAAAAAAAATTATATATAAAGTGTATGAGAATGAATATTTATTTTCTATCTCCTATCCCCAAAAGTTTGATGATAAGCAGCGTCTGGATCTGACGGTGGATTTTACTATATACCCGAATACAGATCCTTTGAAGGTGAACAACAAACATGATTGGCAGAATTTTCGAACATCTGTATTATATAAAGTACATCGATATCCACCGAGAATATGAGATGAGAATATTATGGAATCTCTTGTGAAATATATATTCCGTCAAATCCGCAAAACTTTTTGCTCAAAATTAATATAATTTGAAATAAAATCCCCGCATAAAATATCATCTTCCGAATAATCATTGTGGGTGGGGTGAAAGGGGTAAATCGATAAAACTACGAACTCCTAAGCCGCGTAGACTCTGAGTTACTGAAATTGGGTAACTTGAGTTCGCCCCTCGCTCGACCCCCCCGTGAAATTCAACGTTTCAATTTGATATTCGCGAATCGCACGAAACTGTAAATCTCAAGGACGATCCATAGACGAGGAGGAGTCTAAGTCTGGCGGAGGGACTCGTGTGTATATGGGGTGGATAGACGCGTTCTTGGAATACCTACCGCCAGATCTGTAAGGGAGGTTGTCGCGTTACAGAGATCCCGGTACGCGGAATGAAATGGAAGCGGAGAAGTAGAAGAAAAAAAACAGAAGGAGAAGGAGAAGAGTGAGGAAAAAAAGGTTGAAAAGAAAAGTGAAAAAGATCCTGGCTATAATAGGGGTTATAACCGTAGCTCGTCGCTGTCGCTCCGCAAACATTTTTCTAGACTTTTTTTTTTCATGTCTCTTTCTTTATTTTATTGCGAAAACTTTCTGAGCGATGTCTATACGCTATCAAATGTAACAAGCAGTTGAAAAACTACTTCAATGCAGATAAATTATTTTCATAGTTTAAACCCGTTTGTATTTAACGTTATGTCTCTTTATAACGGAGGGAGGATTTTGCAGGCTGTATTTCTTCCAGACCGTAGATTTTACGTAGAAAACTGTTTAGACCTTTTTTGTAGGAAATTTTACTAGCTTTAAGACGACTCCCTACCATTTTTCACCTAGGAGCAATCGGAGGTGAGATATCGCAAATATAATGTAAAACCGATTTATTGTAACTTGATCTAATCAAAAAAGATTCTTCGAGACTGTATATCTTCTACACATTCAATTTCACGTAGAAAATTGTGATCACCTTTTTCGTGTAAAATTTGACAAGCTTCAAAATTGCGCCCGGTTACTTTTTAGCTAGAAGCAACCGGAAGTTAGATATCGGCGATAGAATGGAAAACCGATTTATTCGCTTCCGTATCACCAAAAAAAGGATATTTGGAACTGTATATATATCTTCTACACGGTTGATTTTGCGCTAAAAACTGTGAGGACCTTTTTTGTGTGAAATTTAATGAGCTTCAAATTTACTCCCAGACAATTTTCATGCAGAAGCAACCGGAAGTGAGATATCGGCAGTAGACTGAAAAACCGATTTATTCGCTTCCGTATCACCAAAAAAAGGATCTTTGGAACTGTATATATATCTTCTACACGGTTAATTTTGCGCTAAAAACTGTGAGGACCTTTTTTGTGTGAAATTTAATGAGCTTCAAATTTGCTTCCGGACAATTTTCTTCCAGGAGCAACCGGAAGTGAGATATCGGCAGTAGACTGAAAAACCGATTTATTTGCTTTCGTATGACGAAAAAAGGATCTTGAGGACTGTATATCTTCTACACGGTCAATTTTACGTAGAAACCTGTATTGACCTTTTTAGTGTCAAATTTTATGAACTTTAAAATTGCTTCCGGTTACTTTTTAGCTAGAAGCGACCGGAAGTGAGCTATCGGCGAAAGAATGTGATACGATTCATTAGCTCGACTCTTCGGGAGCCTCGAATGAAAAATCGCCATTTTTATCTGTATATCAAGATATTTTATACAGCGAATAACAAACTCGTAAGTCTGGAGTTTACATCGAGTATAAAACTCGAATCAATCGTCTACGCTGAAGGGGTTTGTCGCCGAGAGGGAGAGAGAGGGATGAAATGGGGTATTAAAATCCATGCAAGCAACAGATGTTCGAGGATAGGTTTATCGGTGCAGTGAAAACCAATAACGAAAATCATAAAATTAGCTAAACCACTGCACCGGCGTCGCGAGGGCCGTTAACACCCCCTCGATTTTATCGTCTGCAACCGTTTTCGCGAACGTGACGAAACGAGGCAAAAGGAAGAGAGATGTAAATGAGCATGCATGAAAAAAATAAATAAAAACAAAAGATGGAGGACATTTTTTTGAGTGAATTTTACCACCCACCCCGTGGCTCAGTCGCTGCACCTGCACCGATTCCACAAAACGGATTATAAAACTTTTTATGAGAAATTAAAGGTCATCGCTGGTGACGATGCCGCGGCGCCAGACGTCGTTCCGACCCCTACCGTTGCTCAATGTGCAATGTGCAATGTGCAGTGTGCAGTTTGCGCTCTGCCATTCGAGCCAGTGTACAGCGAGACGATTGCGACGACTGTGGGGGAAACAGAGGACAGATAGAGGGGCGAAATGCATCGAATTGCAAACTGCCAACTGCAGAATCCAGATTATTAAAGAATGTGGGGAGATACTGGAATGGAAGGAATCTTCGAATAAGGAATATTCAAAATTGTCTATAACTGATGCAAATTTGAAAAACAGAAATTGACAATTCTTTTTGCCATCGAAATAGATTTTTTTGAATTTTTTCTTTCCCTTGGTTTGAATTTGCCGCCAAATTTCTATTTTCGCGGGATTTTAGATCCACGATTTCAGACGAACCGCTGAACCGATTTCGCTGAAATTTGGACAGATAATCGTTCATTCCGAGTAGATGAGACGGTATAATTTTCGAACTATTTCTACTTCCGGTTTCAAAATGGCGGCCGTTAAAACTTTCAATAAATTCCTAACTTTCACATTTCTTGATATAATTCAACGAACTTTGGAACCGTGCTTTCTGATATTGTGATCAATTTTTTGGGATTTTTTTTCGAATTTTTCATGTCCCTCGATTTGAAATTGCCGCCAGATTTCTACCTTCGATTTTTCTAGTGGACTTAAATTTGGACAGAAAATATTAAAAACGTTGAGACGATATTCCAATAAATTTTTTTTTCAACCCATTTCCACTTCCGGTTTCCCATTTAAATCTGACAATTAATCCGATTAATTCCATCATTCAATTATTTTCCCGATTAAAATTAAGAAGTTGAATAATTCCGCAGAATCCTTTTTCGTGGTTATCGAATTGAATGAGATTCGAGGGGTGAAAACGTAGTCCGCATAAATTTGATCCATTAGAAGCGCTAGCTCAAAAATTTAACACTAAAGAATTTAATTCCCTCCCTCGACTTTCAAGACGCGAGTCTGTTAAACGAGTTTCGACAAACTTTCGCCTCCCATCAGCTTTTCCATTTGTCAATTACCCAATCAATCGATCGAGTCTCGACAATTGAATGAAAAAAAAAAAAAAAAAAAAAAAAA